>APFE031096566.1:10998-42109 GCA_000404065.3 Pinus taeda
TCCACATCTGGAAATTGTTTCTCTTTTGGTTCTGGTTTGATTACATGGAGCTCAAAAAAACAAAACATTGTTGCCCTCTCATCCACAGAAGCGGAGTATGTTGCAGTTACCTCAGCAGGTACACAAGCTCTTTGGCTCAGAAAAAGTTTGGAAGAAATTGGAGAAAAACAAGTTCAGCCTACAGTGATTTATTGTGATAATGTAAGTGGCATCAAGTTAGCAAAGAATCCAGTTCATCACAGCAGGACAAAACATTTTGACCTGAAATATCACTTCATTAGAGATTTGGTGCAGAAGAAGGATGTTGAATTAAATCATATAAATACTCAGCATCAACTAGCGGATATCTTCACCAAAGCAGTGGCAAAAGATCAGTTTTTGGCAATAAGAGATAAGATAGTAAATCCCCATTAATCATTAAGGGGGAGTGTTAGAATTAATGCTTAATTAGCTATGTAAATGCTCACAAACTAGCCAGCAGATTTTGTGTTCTCTGCAAAAATAAAGCAGCAGATTGTTAGGGATTAAAGCAGCAGATTGTTAGGGTGGTCAGTGCTGCTAGAAAGTGCTAGAAATTAGTTGTAATTGCAGTAGAATTATTCCAAAGTTGATTTTAGTAATAGTTTTACTATTTAATAATGTAGTTAACAACTGAATCAATATATGAGATTTGCAGCAGTTTCTAGCTCAGACAGTCACTGTGTTTTTTAATTTTTTTATCTATATTTTTATATGTAGTGTTCTTCATATGTTAGCTTCTTAATTTGCTTAAATAATTTATTTCATATTCAACCGGAGCTCCGCATTGTTTGAACTCCACATTGCCATTTCATAAGCATTGTTTCTGCAAACCTTACTAAGTGCTTGTGTTTGAATGTAGTTGCGTTATATGGCAATATCATTTTACCAATGTGAACATCATTGCTTTTATATATCTAAACCTATTTGTAACGAAGACATTCTTCGCACACAATAGCCAATATCCTCTTTTAGCTTGTTGTTAATAGATTGAGAATATTCCCATATTTTTTTGAGTTCGTTGTTAATGAGATTGGAAAAATACCAATATTATTTTTTGAGTGTGCTGTTTACCGGACTACGAAAATGAATTGCAACTTTTAGTTGCTGGGCTTTATGACTTGATAAATTTTAGAGAAACCCATGGAAATCACAATTGAACAGTTATTGCGTTGAAAGTGAATACTATAGTTGACACGGGCCAAGCACTATAAGTGAGCAATCACGGGGAAGAATAAATAATAGCTGCGTAAGAAGAAAGCCAATAAAACAGTTTCCCAGGGAGCGAATAAAAGAGAGAATCCAAGCCTATGTTTCGAAGGGAACCAAGGTTTCCTTGAGGAATGATTTGTTATCAGTTGAAAATACTTGAATGTTGATATATTGTCCGGAGATACGTTGTGCAAAATGTGGCGCTTGAAGAGCCCTTCACTTTCTTGTTTTTGCCTCCATGCTTTGCACAATGTATTAATGTTAATGAGACTTAATTTTATTTTTCCATTCAAAAAATTGGAATCTCATTATTTGAAAATAAAACATTTTTTATTTGGAGAATTATGCCTCATCAAACCTCAATCTACCATTAAAAAATTAAAATAAGATTCCAAAAACATTTAAAATCTTAATTTAAAGTCAAAAAAAATATTTAACATTTTCTCTAACATTAATAAAAATAATAAGAATTCAATACATTTTGGCTGAATGACATTCATGGTTTTGCTTTCAAAGTTGTCCCAAAGTCAAATACAGATTCCATAATGTGTAATAAGTGGAAAAAACGGTAGCACTAACGGAGACTTTTGCGTTAGAAACCCAAGGGCGATCCGCAGAGTGGTGAAAGCATCCGTTCATTAAGAATGATAACCGAATATTAACCAATTTCAAACTTGCAGTATTCCTCACTTAATCTCATATGTATATATGCATCTTTTTTAATATAATAGAAATATACAACTTTTTCTTCTGAAGAAAACAAAACACATGCTCAATATATTGAGCTACACGCCAAAATGATTCTATGTTTACATGTTTTTCCAAGATCACTACAGGCCAAAATGATTCTATGTTTACATGTTTTTCCAAGATCATCTTCTAAGGTACAAGAATTATTGTGTAATGTACATTGAAACATTTTATTCTTCTAAGACTCCTACCTATCTGTATATTTTTCTATCTTTGAGGAAAACGATCATTTTCTTTAGAAATGGACAACTTATAAAACTCAATCTTCCCTGCACCAACAGGTCAAATTTAGATAATAACCCGTTCTAACTAGTGAAAGGGCAAAGGTGTAATGATCACTTTTGTTTTCTCCATGGAGCCCAGGCCAGGCTTCACGATATTAAGTTCCAAGGTGCTCTAGCTCTCTGCGGGCAGAGTAATTGGAGTGCTAAGAGGGCTTGGCACGGAGGACCCTCCAGGGGCTACATAAGGGAATTTCATTTCTCGTAATGTCAAGTACAGAATCAACGCTATATCCAGAGCAAGGAATGGAAATAACAATGTTGCTATAAATATCAAACCTATTTTAGGCAGACTGCTATGGATCAACCACTTTAGAAATCCGATGGCCAGATAGTAGATGTTGATGGACATGGTACACCATGTGATCACCCAAGTAACAACCGTAACCTGTGATGCATAAAGAGGAACGGACCTTTATAAAAAAACTATTTCAACATTTTATGGAGCATTATGAAAATATTTTTTTCTTTCTGCAAGCTGCTACAAGCTTACTGCGATTGAGTTCTGTGAGGGCCCATCTTTACGTCACCACTCATGAACTTTAACAGCGGAATCATAGAAAATGGCAATAGAAAGGATAGTATCATCTGCAGGGAAGCAATACAATTGATATTGTTTTTTGCTAGACTAAAATATGAAGGAATTTGGATTTGTACATATAGGATAATGTAATAAGTATTACTAATTTTCTCAAAGCTTAAACGTCACCCTGGAAAGGATGATGTCATCTTCAGGGAAATGATACAAATATTATCGATTTTGAGAAAGCTATGACGACAAAAAAAAATTCGAAGTTTACAGTATTTTTAGTCCCTGCGCCTTCGGGCTTCAGGGACTATAGTAATCGATTCGCGTAGTTAGCATTACTTAGACACGAGAATCAATAAAACTATTTCAACTTAAAACAAAGTTCCTTGGAATGACACGAAAACCAATACAATATTTTTTATTTGTTTATGCTTTTAACCAATGAATGGAATCTTCATCTTATTTGGCTTCAAAACGAGGTATGCAGGCTCAAAACTTAGGCTAAAGCTTACGGTAGACCACCATTTCAAACGCCATTTCAAATCCTATGAATTAATGTTGAATTAATGTTAGCATTAAGTCTTAAACATTTTATGTTAAGCCATATATATACATTGGCCTATGGCCATTCGAACTACTCTTCCAATACACCTACGGTGTACCCCTGCCACCGCATGTACCACCGTTGCATGTATGCCTGCCAGCACATGTAACAGGTGGTGGCTCCTATGGCCGTTCCAACTACAGAACGCTTATTATTCTCTGCATATTTGAACTCACCGTCCCCATTTTCGTTTTGTTATCTTCAAAACTGGCCAGTCCTAGATCGTACTGTTCCTCTTCTACAGTACTGTGCCTCTTCTACAGACAGAGAGGTCTGCCTTTTCTACAGACAGAGAGGTCAAACACGCAGCATCTGGGCGGCAGAGCCTGCACAGGTGATGATTTCATGTTTATTTCATGTTTAGTAGGAAAATAATCAATTTTGATATTTATAACAATGAAACGCAGAAATAAAGCAAACCTATTCATTTACAGTAGTATCGCGAGCAAAGTACCAGTTCGACAGCTTTTCATAGGCGGCCAATGGAGAACCCCTCTAAAAGGAAAACGCCTCCCAGTCACAAACCTTGTCACTGAGGAAACGATAGGCATGCTAGGTACTTGTCTTTCTTCTTCTGTACAAAGCAAGCCAGTAAATAAAATCTGGGAAAAAAAAACAATCCCGTAATCTATCTATCTTTAATTCTGGTTTCCATTAAAGATTTAACCTGAACATGTTCTGTTTTTGGTTAGACTGTAGCATAGAGTTTAATTATAGTTTATGTTGCCTGAAGGCTTCAATTGTTTCAGTTAAAAAGATCCACCAATTTCAAAATCCCTAAAATACTCTTATGTTCTTAAGAATGGTTGCTTATTATGCAATTTAAGCAAGATGCAAGTGTTTTATACTCGCAGGTTCTAATTAAAAGACCCCATGAATCAGGTATTACAATTTGAAGCACTTTTTTTCTGTCCGGGTACTATGAGTTGAATGAGACATCTATGTTGTTTATGATTTTTAAAGTTGTAAATTAACATCAAGTTGCATGGCCATTTATGTTTTCATTGTCCAACTCATCTGATTTTCTTCAACACATATAGCTTATCGTAAAAACATATTAAGTATTACTAAGTACCTTGGATGTCGGCTTTACAGGCTGTATACGAGTGCACCTTGGAAGTAAATGCCCTATCGCAATACAGGTTTCACAATGTAACCCAGCTGCACAATCTCTATTCTCCATGCAGAGATCATGAACATGGCAACTTAAACAGGAGAAATTGAAGATTCATAGCTTGTTGATTTACAAAGTTCTGCAATAATATACACGTTTCAGTTTATTAAAACAAACCTGGAGACTTATATTTCTATAACAGAATAAAGAGGACAAGTAATATCAAAACAGAGAATGCGAAACAGAGAAACACGAGAAACACGAGTAATCATAGAAAAACATGGCAGATAACTGCACTGAGTTTTGTGGGCAATATAGGTACGTTGTAAATATTGACATGAGGAATCTATTTTGTGCATAAGCCATGGCAACTGCTTATAACTAACAGTGAAATGTTTAAACTTATATTTAAAGATAGATTGCAATGGCTGCAGGGTCTTAATCCTGAATACCATGTTTTTTCTAATCTGAAGGATTTAAATGTCATGGCTGCAATTAGAATCATGAGTATGATGATACCGTCCTTCCTTACTTACTTCTGGGATCTCCTTGAAATCATGGATGGCCACTTTCTTTAAACAGATTCAAGAGATGAGCTTCGAGGTCGTCAGGTGTGTACTTAATATATCTCTCAGAGTATCCGCCATTTTCTAAAGGCCCCCTGAATCTGCCTAAAAAGGACCGAAAGGCTGGTATCATCTTCTCTATGATGGACTGCCTAAGCTCCCTTTGAAGCTGCAAGCTGAATACTTCCTGAGCACATCCTCAATTCCATGATTGCAACGCTTGAATTTATCCTTCAGGGCGTGTTGTGACATTTCACTCACAACAGTCCTCTCATCTCTCAAACAATCGAGGACCTTCATCCAGGCCCATCGCTCGTAATTCGCCGCATACTGCCTCACCTAGCTTTGATTCTTGGTCAACCAGGCATGCCCTAAGAGCCTTAAAAGCTCTGAGTCCTTGATCTTCTGGACAATTTAATTAAGATTGTTGATGAGAAACAGGTATGAGAGCACAACATCCTTGTAGATCTTAGATTGTTTATCTAAATCACACTGCAGAATGATGATAATCCAGCCGAGTCTCACCGACAGCACAGATGACGGGCTGCCCTATTCCTCACCATCCCAATCCTGGTCTTCAAACAACCCCATGAGACCATTAGGCAACGCCTTGGGGATATCCATGGGGGCATGAACTGTAATCTTCAGGAGGGCCTCCTTGTAATCGGACATAAAACTCAGATGATTCAATAAATGCTTTTCAGGTATTCCATATCCCGCTTTCGGACCTCTTTTGCCTTCCATTTCGTTCATGCTCCAGGTCGCAGGCGGAACCGACGACGGGGGAGCATTCGACACCACGACACGGTTGTCCCGTGCCACGTTTCGCTCATGCGTTATGCTAAAGATACTCTAAATATATTATTGGTGCGAGTGATTTATATGTTATTGGTGCGAGTGGTTTCCAAATATAAAATGTTTATAAACTTTAATGAGATATTTAAAAATTAATTTAATAACTTAAAAAACAAATCTTATAAAAACTTTAAAAATGTGGCAGATGGTCTTTTCCCTTCACCCACATACCTTTTGAAAACAATGGTTCCTGGCAAATCTTTCAACAGATGTGTAACAAATCAAGCACGGATGGCAACATATGCAATTCTTTGGTAAATGGAGGATAACATCAATGCCTTTGGCATTTAACTCCATGCGATGAAAAGCTACTACCTCTTTCCGTGCAACTCATGCATGTATGGTGATGGTTTTCATAGATTATGGTTAAATAGAAAGCTTGTATAGAGCACAAGCAAGAAGTCAAGTATTCACATTGCGAAAAACTGTGACAAATAATTAAAACCTCAAGCCGCATTAGTGTTTGAGTACAATAATGTAACTTCCTATCAAAACAGAGAATGCGAAACAGAGAAACACGAGTAATCATAGAAAAACATTGTAGATAACTGCACTCTACGCTCTTAGACACCCCACCTCATTCACATAAGTTCTTAGACATCCCCATTCACCTAACATCTTCACCCATGTCACTAATAACCAAAACTACTTACCGCCTTGCAAACCAGATTTACTTATAGCCGAAAAACCTCTCCTATTTTAAATCCTTTATGACAGATTTCTTTAAATACAATCGGGTCATATTGGTTTTTTAACCTTTTTGTTTCTTTAGCTTCTACAATTGGTTTACATGGTAATATTTTTCCCTTACGAAAGTTGTATTTCATTATAAGGCTTGATCGCCTCATTAGGAAGTGTAAACAAAAAGACAGCTCAGGTATATACAGCATTACTATCTCATTAGAAAGTATGCGAGATACTTTCCTGCCCCATTCTTGCTCTGAAATAAAAATCTATCCTGAATTTACATATGCGAGATGGCAATACACATAACAATTTATGTCTGCTATAAATGCCTGCGTCTTTAGATTTAAATGGCTTGAGATGGACCCCCCAAGGGAAAAAATAATAAAATTTTAAACCTCTATGCAAAACATATTTCTACAAATAGAAGAAACTCATCGCCAAAACTTTCGAGGACTGGAACTTGCAAAACAGAACTCCCATGACTTGCCGGCTACGGGCACTCCCATGAATGCACAAAAAGTTAAAAAAAAAAATTGAGGTTGAGATACTTTTTCTTATAATAAAATTAGTTAATTATGAGTGAATTTTGCTGCGTTTAATAACCGATGCCAATTTTATTTGCAGTTAAAATCCGACGATCACAACCTGCCATTTGTTTTTATAAATATTTTTTACCATTTTCACATAGAGTGAAACTAGCACAGCCACATAATTTGCTGCTGCTAAATGCCAATGCAATACTTTAATTTATACCATTTTCACAGAGCGTGAAACTAGCACAACCACATAATTTTCTGCTGCTAAATGCCAACGCAATACATAATGTGCTGCTGGTAATTGCCAATGCAATACAGCCAGAGCACAACAGATCTCTGTGCAGACTTCACCACAGCTACGTATACTCCGTTGAATTGAGGCTGTGCAAGTTTCTGGTGATGGAATTCTTCTATCTAAGGGATTGCTGGCCAAGATGGAACCTTATAGGCAACCCAACTATAAGGTGAATGACAAGTGGTTATCATCCAATTTCACATTAAATATATAAGTAAATATATAATCAAATAACTCTGAAATCAAATAAGTAACTTTATAGGTAGATATATAATCAAATAACTCTGAAAAGGTAAACATGAATATAGATTTAGAGATGTAAAGGTAAACATGAATATAGATTTAGAGATATATGTACGCTGTAAATATTGACATGAGGAATCTATTTTGTGCATAAGCCATGGAAGCACAACAGAACTCTGTGAAAACTTCACCACAGCTACGTATACTCCGTTGAATTGAGGCTGTGCAATTTTCTGGTGCTGGAATTCTTCTATCTAAGGGCTTGCTGGCCAAGATGGAAGCTTATAGGCAACCCAACTATAAGGTGAATGACAAGTGGTTATCATCCAATTTCACAGTAAATATATAAGTAAATATATAATCAAATAAGTAACTTTATAGGTAAATATATAATCAAATAACTCTGAAATCAAATAAGTAACTTTATAGGTAAATATATAATCAAATAACTCTGAAAAGGTAAACATGAATATAGATTTAGAGATGTAAAGGTAAACATGAATATAGATTTAGAGATATATGTACGCTGTAAATATTGACATGAGGAATCTATTTTGTGCATAAGTCATGGCAACTGCTTATAACTAACAGTGAAACGTTTAAACTTATATTTAAAGATAGATTGGAGTGGTTGCAGGGTCTTAATCCTGAATACCATGTTTTTTCTAATCTGAAGGATTTAAATGTCATGACTGCAATTAGAATCATGAGTATGGTGATACCGTCCTTCCTTACTTACTTCTGGGATCTCCTTGAAATCATGGATGGCGGCTTGCTTTAAACAGATTCAAGAGATGAGCTTCCAGGTCGTCAGGTGTGTACTTAATATATCTCTCAGAGTTTCCGCCATTTTCCAAAGACCCCCTGAGTCTGCCTAAAAATGACTGAAAGGCTGGTATCATCTTCTCTATGATGGACTACCTAAGCTCCCTTTGAAGCTGCAAGCTGAATGCTTCCTGAGCACATCCTCAATTCCATGATTGGAACGCTTGAATTTATCTTTGAGGGTGTGTTGTGACATCTCACTCACAACAGTCCCCTCATCTCTCAAACAATCGAGGACCTTCATCCTGGCCTGTCGCTCGTAATTCGCCGCATACTGCCTCACCTAGCTGTAGTTCGGATGCTCTAGTTGGCCGCTTCTACTATTCAATAGCCAGTCAGGCGTTGTGTTCCAAACCATCGACATAGTTATATCTCTGTGTACCCTGCCTGGAATCTTGAAACTATGTGGAGCATCAATCTTGAACCTATAGTTTATATCTCTGTGTACCCTGCCTGGAATCTTGAAACTATGTGGAACATCAATAAACATTTAAACTTATATTTAAAGATAGATTGCAGTGGCTGCAGGGTCTTAATCCCGAATACCATGTTTTTTTTAATATGAAGGATTTAAATGTCATGATTGCAATTGGAATCATGAGTATGGTGATACCGTCCTTCCTTACTTACTTCTGGGATGTTCTTGAAATCATGGATGGCGGCTTGCTTTAAACAGATTCAAGAGATGAGCTTCCAGGTCGTCAGGTGTGTACTTAATATATCTCTCAGAGTGTCCGCCATTTTCCAAAGACCCCCTAAATCTGCCTAAAAAGGACCGAAAGGCTGGTATCATTTTCTCTATGATGGACTGCCTAAGCTCCCTCTGAAGCTGCAAGCTGAATGCTTCCTGAGCACATCCTCAATTCCATGATTGCAATGCTCAAATTTATCCTTGAGGGCGTGTTGTGACATCTCACTCACAACAGTCCCCTCATCTCTCAAACAATCGAGGACCTTCATCCAGGCCCGTCGCTCGTAATTCGCCGCATACTGCCTCACCTAGTTGTAGTTTGGATGCTCTAGTTGGCCGCTTCTGCTATTCAATAGCCAGTCCGCGCTGTGTTCCAAACCATCGACATAGTTATATCTCTGTGTACCCTGCCTGGAATCTTGAAACTATGTGGAGCATCAATCTTGAACCTATAGTTTATATCTCTGTGTACCCTGCCTGGAATCTTGAAACTATGTGGAGAATTAATCTTGAACCTTGAAACTATGTAGAGCATGAATCTTGAAATTATGTGGAGCATCAATCTTGAAGTCATGTGTAACGCCGATAGCAGCTGGGTAGCTGAAACACGTTCAGCTGCAAGACTATTGACGGGGCAGCTCAAGACTATTGACAGGGCAGGGACTAGCTGCCCCGCATCCACTCTTGTTTGAATTTGAAATGTGAGAGCAAAAATGTTCAGGTGGTTCTGGTGTAATTTTGAATAATTTTTCTAATGACTTTTGTTAATTATGATGTGATATGGGATGATAAGGTCAGTTATTTATCTCGTGTATTTATTAAATTTCATAAATTTGAATTTTATTAAAATTTTTGTTTTAATACATATGGTGAAATTGTGTGTGATCATTGAATTTTGGATTCAACAGTTGTAATCAAACTGGAATTTTAGTCTGTTTTTTTCTAGCACATGGCACTAAGAAAGTATCTATTTTTTTTTTCTAGTGTTGGAAATAGTGGGAGGGGTTAATCAGTGTTCCTTTTCAATTGTTATTTTTACCAGTTAAAATTATATTTAGAACACAAAATGAACAATAGGAATAAATTATTTTATTAATATAATCTTTACAACAAATCAGGTATAATATATATAGGGCTCCAACCCTTGATGAAAACACTGATGTCCAATCTCCCAATCTCCCAGGATCCAACTGATTGCCAAGCACCAACTTGATCTTTTGTGAGGCTCCAACCTCTAGGGAACCAACCCTATCTTTTCAAGGCACCAACCTTGTCAATATACAACTTCATTGTAGTCTCCATGCTACATCATCAAGGACAACTTGTCTTCATATGAAGGAGTCTTCACAACTCTTCATATTTCCCAAACAGAGTCTGCGAAGTTACCTAATGATGATTTCAAATAGCCATCATGATCTCCAATAATGTCTCCAAGATCTGCTGATGCTTTTCAACAGGATATCTTTGATAAGGTGTGCTAAGCGCTCAATGTCTACACAAAAACAATTCTCTATTTTCAACCCTCTATTCTTACTATTGCGGTAACTATTTTAGAAGTGACTTCTTCTCACCGTTCTTACTGTCGCGATATCTTACTTCAAAGAAACAAACTCATGAACACTTCAATGCTGGTGTTGCCTACTGCTCCCTTCAAAAGATGATAGGTGAAACTTTATTTCCTTTCACAGAACTATTCTTTAGGTTGTGTTTTGTAATTCTTCCATAGATTAATTTATCACAAGTATGAGCCTTTGAAAGATTAACCCTATCAATAGAATTACTTATTCCTTCGGCTTCACTCTTTCCTGTTGGACCTTCGGCTTCCTTCCTTCCCCCTCGATCTTCGGCTTCCTCTATTCCTTCAAATTCATGAGTTGTGAACTATTACTTCTTCTCTCTATAATGAATACCTAAGATCCACACATTGATATGGGGCATTTTAACTCATTTTATATGAGTTTCACCAATGACCAAATGACACATCTATTGCAGGGAGGCCGAATTGTATATTAAAAATATATATTGGAGAGTCTTTTATCCATAGACTTTATTATTCACGGCAACCATATAAGAGCTGCTATATCCACATGGAGGTCCCACATGCCACATGATCGCCTTTAATCCCACAATCGCAATTTCATGAGAATCAGAGTCAATTCTTTAATCTCGCAATCGTAACTTCATAAACAATCAGAGGTTTTACAAGTGTGCACATGCTCTATCTTCTGATGGAGTTGACGCAATATTCAATAAACTGTTTTTAATGAATCCATCGGGCCCAGAGTATTATCGCAATTAGCGATCCGAGGTCCACCACTCTATCACAATCAGCGACTGTAATACTATTGCAATCGGTGTTTTACTGTGACTTCCCAATAAGACTTGTGATATGAAAGTTCCAATATGCAGATGCAATATTACATTTATTCATATTATAGTGGGGCAGTCGGGTCCGCAGTAATATCCAAATCGGTGATTTAACATGACATATTTTAATACTTTGCGATATGATAATTCCAATGGGCAGATGTGATGTTTCTTTAAGGTGAATTGTAATGGTCTCACGGGTCCATATATATATCACAATCACATATTTTGAGTGTGACATTCATTTGTGTTACATAACTTCTGATGCGACATTTCCATTATGGTGGATGCCATATCACAATAGAGAATATTGTTATGAAACCATTGGGTCCATAATACATATCACAGTCGAGGGATTCAATGTGACACATAATAAAGTGATAAGCAGCTGATATTGATATCTCTGATGCGTTATGATATTTAAAGAGTTTTTCACGGTTTACTTCTTAGATTGGGTTCTTAGCTCCTCTGATAACATTGTTTATGCTCGTCGGATGGTGTGTTCCTCTTTGCTTCTCGATGGCTTCCAATGACCTCTTCCTCTTACAGTTTTGCTTCATGATGACTTTTGATAAACTGCGTTCAAGGAACTCTTCTGATAGCTCTTCTTTGACTGCTCATGTTCTTGATTTCCAATGGCTTCCAATGTCTTTCCAATTGATTTCCCGATGGCTTTCCTCCTTAACTTTTTTCTCCTGTCACTTCATGATTTTCTTTACTTCTCCTTGGCTGCATATCATCATTTAGTGTTCGAGAATATTTCCATGCTGACATCAATGACAATTTAGATCAACATTATCCCCCTTTTTCATTGATGGAAATATTCTTCTTCTCTCCCTCTTTGACATTAATGGGAAAGGAGTGCACAAGGACTCCCCTTGTCAAGGTGCTCCTCTTCTTCATGAATAGTAGACATTCATGGGTATGTTACTTCCCTTGTCATGGTGCTCTTATTTTTGCTCAAGATAGAAAGATTGTAGCCCATATTCTATTGTATCCACAGTCAAATTTAAGAGGTATTCATAGTCCGAAACAAGGGAAAATGTCACTGAAATTGTCTTTCTCGCTATCTTTCTTCAAATCTGATTTCCTATATATTTTTGTGCTTCTCCTTAATTCATTGCCATCTAATTTTATGTATACTACCCTTCACCACCTTTCAAAGTACTACTCCAAGATGTAGTAAAACCTCCTTCAATAAGATGTCTATAAGATTGCTTCAACAAGGCTAAGAATATCTTCAAAGAAATGTTCTTCTACACAACAATCAAGCATCCTTCAACAAGATTCCTACACCACAGTTCCTAGTCCAAGACACTACAACTGAGTCTCCTTACTAATCTTTCAACCACGGTGACTTCCACTATAGGACTAACCAAGTAGTAAGTCCTACAAAACATGTTCACTGCCTATCACAAATCCGAGTTGAGCAAGTGTCACTTTCTTAAGGTAATCTGAGCTCCAATAGATTGCAACTTACCACAAGTCTAGAGCTGTAAGTTTGATTGATGGACCAATAGACGAATTCCACAAGACTAAGGACTGAAGCATATAATAGGATTGTTCTCTTTCCGAAGTCTGTGAACAAGTCTAAGCCTTTGAAACTCCACAAAACTATCCTCACAACCGATGTTTGCAACACTAGTAGCAATAGGTGTGAAGAAGGTTGCGTCTATTTTTGTCAATAATTTACTTGTTCTCACATTAAATTCATGAGTCGAGACATCGAACTTCTCTAATAAAAACAACATATTTATTCCCCTTATTATAATTAGATGGCCTTTTCTGCTACTCCAATTTATTATCAAGGATTTCATAAGGCTCGTTCATAGATAGTTTCTACAATAATGATAAAGAATCACATGCTCCCACTAACTGTATGCATAGTCTCTTTTTGGCAGAATCCCATCATCAAACACTTGGAATATCAAGTATATCTTCATCAATTCAACAACATGTGTTGTTGGATGGAGAGTTCAGGAGATTTTCGGATTGTATTTGATTTCTTCTCCATACTTGTGTAACTTTATTTTCTCGGATGGTTCTAGCTTGGGTAGGAGCCCAAGTCAAGTCACAATCACGTGCCATATCACCAATGTTAAGACACTTGAAGCATTGTATGTTTTTCATGAATAATAATTTATGATTTCTTTCTACAAAATTGCTTCTCAGAGATTGTCGGGGACCATAATGTCTATCTTTGTGATATGCCCTGCAATCTTTTGCCATGTGTCCAAAGTTTGTACAAGAATATTAATAACTGAAAAATATAATTTGGTACGTGGGAGAAGAAGGTTTCCTTGATTTACTTCTGAAGTATTTATGCCTTGAAATCGTTTGATTATGACCATTGCTTCTTGCAACCTTAACAATATCAACATTTCTTCTTGGTACATGACTTCCTTCATTATTGCCTTGACTCTTATCCCTGCATTTGCTGGAACTGGAAGCATCAATATTTCTTTTTGTTGTCCTCACATCCTTGTTGTTTGAAGCATTATAATTCTTTCTTGAGGGTTATCCTTCATAGTCAAGACTTGATTTATCAAATGGGGATCTTTTATGGCTGAGCACGTCATCCAAGGCTTGGGATTTCTTCAAAATTTTGTCCATCCATTCTACCTTTTCCTGAGGGAGACAATCTCTTCTTCCATTATTTCACAATCATTATTCTTCTTAGAAAGTTGTTTCTCCAACTCTTCCTTAATACGTATTGTTTCATTTGCTTCTATTTTAAGTGAGATTATATCTGACTTTATTTTGAAAATTTCTTCAATTTATTTTAGTAGGATGCTCTCCATTTCTTCCTTGATCTTAGTTGCTTCACATGATTGGGCCCTAAGAAAGTGATTTCTGATTTTAACTTGGTGATGTCATCATCCTTTTCTTCTAGTTGGTACATCATGGTGTTTCTCTCCTTTTTTCCTTCATCAACTTGTCCTTCTATGAATGTCAAAGCTTCCATCACCTTCTCAACTCCTTGTTCTTGTTTCCTTGCTTCTTCTAGTTGAGATCTAAGGGAGGAGACCTCTTCCTTGTATTGACCAATATCTACTTCAAGCTTGTTAAAGATTTTTTTCCTTTGTTCAACGTGGCTTGATAAGGTATCTTCCCATTTCTTTGCCTTATCCAATTGATTTTTCATGGATATGACTTCTGCATGATGCTTTCTTTTGCTTTGATGAAATTCCTTGTTAAGCTTGGCAAGCTCTTCATCCATTTCTTTTACTTGAAGCTTGACAAGGTCAACTTCCTTCCTTGTTTGGTCTTGGTCACCAACTAGTGCTTCCATTTTAAGTTCATTGTTTTCCTTTTTCAAACTAATAATTTCTTCCATATCAGCCATAAGTTTAGTGAGGATATCTTCTTCAAAATATTTTTCATTTTCTTCATATTGTAGGTCTTCTTTAGCCTTTAGGTCATCATTATCATTTTCAGTTTCCATGATGGGTTCTAGATTTCCTTATTTATTTCCATCATATTCTTGACTAGTGGTCATGGTCAATGTTCCTTTCGAGTGAAGGTCATGAATTTTGTCCTATATACCCTTTGCTGATGAACACTTTTCGAAATTGTCCTTTACAGAATCTGGTAGCTCATTCAGGACTGCCTTCCTTTCTTTTGTATTGTACTCCTTGCATTCTTCATCCATCATATTATCAATAATCACTGATTTCCAGACATGAATTCCTTGAGTTTCTAGGAAATTCCTCATTCTTGCTTCCCATATATCAAAGTTTCCATTGAACAATGGAATCTTCACAAATTGATTGATTTCAACATTGGAGACTTTCTTCCTTGGATTTTCCATTTGTGTTCTAATTCATCAGCCTTCAAGTTGTTAGGCTTTGAGTGAAGGGATTGGCTCTAAAACCAATTGTTGGAAATACCGAGGGGGGTGCGGGGTGAATTAGTATTCCTTTTCAATTGTTATTTTTACCAGTTAAATCAATTATATTTAGAACACAAAATTAGAAATAGGAATAAATGCTTTTACTAATATAATATTTACAATAAATCAAGTACAACATAGATAGGGCTCCAACCCTTAATGAAGACACTGATCTTCAATCTCCCAGGATCTAACCTGTTGCCAAGCACCAACTTGGTATTTTGTGAGGATTCGACCTCGACGACACCAACCCTATCTTATCAAGGCACCAACCTTGTGTTTAGGAGCACTAACTCCAAGGAAACCAATCCTTCCAATTCTGAGGCACCAACCCCAAGGGATCCAGCCCTATAGTTTTTCTTTGTCAAGAAATGTTTTGATTGTATGACACTGCTCTCAAAATATTCTTCACTGTGTTAACTCAATCTACAACTTCATTGTACTCTCCATGATACATCATCAATGACAACATGTCTTCATATGGAGTCTTCACAACTCTTCATATTTCCCAAACACAGTTTGCGAAGTTACATCATGATGATTTCAAATAGCCATCATGATCTCCAATAATGTCTCCAAGATCTGCTGATGCTTTTCAACAGGATATCTTTGGTAAGCTGTGCTAATCCCTTTATGTATACAAAAAAATAATTCTCTATTTTGAACCATTTGTTCTTACTGTTGCGGTAACTGTTTCAAGAGTGACTGCTTCTCATTGTTCTTACTGTCGCGATCTCTTACTTCCAAGAAATAAACTCAAAAACACTTCAATGCTAGTGGTTCCTACATCTCCCTTCCAACAATGACAGATGAAAATTTATTTCCTTTCACAAAGTTGTTCTTCAGGTTGTGTTATGTACTTCTTCAATATATTAATTTATCATAGGCCTAAGCCTTTCAAAGATTAACCCAATCAACAGAATTCCTTCGTCCTTTGGCTTCCTTCTTTCCTATTGGGCCTTCGACTTCCCTCCTTCCTGCTTGATCTTCGGCTTCCTCTATTCCTTCAAGTTCACGAGTTGTGAACTATTACTTCTTCTCTTTGTAATCAATGATCGAGATCCACACATTGAAGTGAAGTGTTTTAACTCGTTTTTATACTAATTTCACCAATGATCAAAGGACATGTCTTTTGGAGGGAGGCCGACTTGTATATTAAAAATATATATTGGAGAGTGTTTTATCCATATACTTGATTATTAATGGGAACCATAAAAGATATGCTATACCCACATGGAGGCCCCACATGCCATGTCATCAACTTTAATCCTGCAATCACAATTTCATGAGAATCAGAGTCATTTCTTTAATCCCGCAATCACAACTTCATAAAAAATCAGAGGTTCTACAAGTGTGCACATGCTTTGTCTTCCAAAGGAGCAGATGAGATATTCAATAAACTATTTTTAATGGATCCACTGGAACCACAATATTATCGCAATTGGCGGTCCGGGGTCCACCACTCTATCGCAATCGGAGTTTTACCGTGACATCACGTTAAGACTTGTGATATGAAAGTTCTTGTACGCGGATGTGACATTGCATTGAGTCATATAATAGTGTTGTAGTCAGGTCCACAGTAATATCACAATTAGTGTTTTAAAGTGACACCCTTTAATACTTTGCTATATGATAATTCTGATAGGAGGATGCGATGTTTCTTTAAGGTTAATTGTAGTGGTCTCGCAGGTCTGTATATATATCGCAATCATAGATTTTGAGTGTGACATTCCTTTGCATTACATAATTTCCGATGTGGCAATTCCGGTATGGATGATTTGATATCACAATAGAGCATATTGCTATGGAACCATTGGGTCCGTAATACATATCGCAGTTGGGGGATTCAACATGACACATAATAAAGCGATAAATCCACCAATATTGATTTCTCCAATGCGCTATGATATTTAAAGAGCTTTTCACGATTTATTTCTTGGATTGGGTTCTTAGCTCCTCGGATAACACTGTTTATGCTCCTTCACGATGTGTTCCTTTTTTCTTCTCAATTTTTCCAATGACCTTTTCGA
Organism: Pinus taeda; assembly: GCA_000404065.3. Classification (NCBI taxonomy): domain Eukaryota; kingdom Viridiplantae; phylum Streptophyta; class Pinopsida; order Pinales; family Pinaceae; genus Pinus; species Pinus taeda. The sequence continues at coordinate 28,494 of APFE031096566.1, forward strand.
CTTACACTTCTGCTTCATGATGACTTTAAATAAGCTTCTTCCAATAATTCTTCTTTGACAGCTCCTATTCTTGACTTCCAATGGCTTCCAATGTCTTTCCAATGGCTTTCCTCGTTGGCTTCTTGATCCTGTTACTTCATGGATCTTCTCTACTTCTCCTTGGCTTCATATCGTTATTTAGTATCCCATAATATTTCCATATTAACATCAATGACAATCTAGATCAATAGCTAGTGGATATAATTTCATTAATTGAATATTTAATTATAATAATTAAATCAATTTTATATTAGTTTTATATTTTTAATATAAAAATAAAAATATTATATATGGGTATTTTTGCAATTTTTTTTCCAGGTATCATACTATAGGTATATAAATAGTATTTACCAGGGGTCTTTTCCCAACTATTTTCAAGATAGCATACTATATGTATTAAATAGGATATATTGCTAGAGATAATTATTTCACTATTTTTTATTTACCATTGCATACTCGGCACTTCCTTAGCTTCTTCATAGTTTAATAGTCAACAATGCCTCCCATCGAAAATAACCCTAACTTATTCTGAATTGAAAGGGGAACACCATCTAGAAAATTCAATAATATAATGAATGTAAATGACTCAAATTTTAATATAAATATGGATGTTGAGAAAGAGTTGGATATCCCACTCTCTGCTTGAGATTTATTTTTTTAATATGGCAACCCTAGCTATGTTTTGGTCTTGCATTGTTTCCTTCAAGTGGTATCAGAGCCAACTTTGGGCCTACTCCCTCAAGGGAGGGCCTAGGGATGAATACAATTGAAAATTTGAGTGGTTTCCTTGTCAATCGATCTATTAGAGTTGTAGCTTCATTTTTCTAACTCTAATTCTACTTATGGAGAGAATTGTTTCCTATGAAGAGCATTGTTTCCTAAAGCATTGTGGTGCAAGTGTTGAACATTTTCGGCAAGAGCGATATGCTATATGTGGATTTGATTATTGTGTGGATCATTAAGTTGTGTGTGTGAGAAGCTACTTCCCATTTAATAAGTTCTTTGAAATCAACTATAGAAGAGAAGTGTTACTGAAAGTGAAGAACTGTGGGCATTGGTCATTGTAAGGAGTTGGAGCCGCATTCATAGGAATGCGTTGATGCAGTGGGTTTTGGACAAATTGTTTTAGATCAACTTGTTTGAAAATACATCATATAAATAACAACATAAGTTGCAGTTTGTTTTCATATAGAGGATGGAAAATATACCCTTTAATGTTATAGAATTAGTGAGAGGGGATTTTTTCTTATAGTTCAATCATTTTCAAAATAATTTGGGCGAAAATGAAATCTATTATCGCTAAAGCTTGTGATAATTTTCAATTGGCATATTACCAAGGTTGTGGCAGTTGTGAAAATCACTGAGTTACACCATTCATTCCCATTTGAAGTGCCTCATTCTGTAACTCACTGGCACAATACCTCCAAAACATTAAATTATGTCCGTTTATTTGAAGAGGAAGAAGACTTGTCTTCGATGAATCTACAAGGTGAATACTAGAGAAATATGTTTGTTTTAGTATTGACCCATCTAGGTCAAAGACGACTATGAAGGTCATAATAGTGTGATGGAAAGGGCCATTTCTGCTGGCAGCAAAAAGAAATTGTGAGCAGGCTGAACTTTTGTAGCAGCTCGTATTCATCTCATCTTCACAAACAGGAGGAAGCCCTTGCAATGTGAAAGTGTGTGTGGAGATGGCGCAACAAATAAAGTGTGAGAAGCAGTGAATGCCAAAGCTTTTACAGTGTGAGAGTTGGAGTGCGGAGCTGTATGTAACCTTGAGTGGAACAGATTCTCTATGGAACAATCAGTATCAGACAACAATGAGCAAATTTATTACGACATGAGGCTATATTTAATAGGATTGATATGAAAAAAATCCATGTTTTTTTTTTAACGATATGAATTCATCCTTTTAATTAATGTGGGATGCAAAAAAATTTAATGCTTGGATTTATGGATCAACAACAATTTGTTGCAGGATCGTTCTTGTAGTTTGATGTAAAATTATGATGATGATTTTGAAGTGTAATTCATTGTGATTAAGAGTAAATGGGCTTATATATTTGGGCATATAATTTATATTTGTATTGTTGTACCTGACTTGAGATTATTATAATGAGGTATTTGTCTTGTAAGGGGTGCATGATCGGTTGTACCTGACACCCTAAAGCTGATTTACCCAAGTGTGTTATAAGACTAGTTGAGTCAAACAAGTAGTTTTTATCCCTCTTATGGAGAGAGAGGGTGTGATATCAAGTTGTGTAATTAACCACTAGGTAAATATGAGTGTGTACTCGTATCTAATCTTGATGAGTATTTGTTGAGTAACGAATGCAGTGTTTATCCCTCTTCAGTAGAGAGAGGATGTGACATCAAGTAGTGGAATTAACCACTAGGTAGATATGAGGGTGGTAGGTATATTCGTATCTAACCTTGATGTGTAATAGAGGAAGTTAAAATGTGAGATGAAATCAAAATTTAAGGGATCAAGTTGGGAAGAGTTTAACATGATTGATGAACCATGTAGGTTAAAAGGATTCCTAGTGAACTGGCGAGTACAATAGATGGTACCCACGTACCTTGGTAGATAGATTTCTTTTTATATGGACATCAGTAATCAATTGTATGTAGTTACAAGAGAGAGAAGAAGAATGTTTATTGTAAAGAAAGCCCGAAGAAAAGATAACAAAAACTCAAGGAAATGCTTTTTGGACCTATGCAAATCAGAAAATCAATATGTATACATATTTACAAAGCCCTCACCAAAGTTTTTTTTTTGTGAAATAATTAAGAGGGAGAATGTTAGAGATAATTATTTCACCATTTTTTATACACCATTGCACAATTGACACCACCTTAGCTTCCTCATAGTTGAATAGTCAACAATGCCTCCCACCGAAAAGCGCCTTAACTTATTCGGAATTGAAAGGAAAACATCATCTAGTAAATTCAATAATCTAATGAACGTAACCAACTCAAATTTAATATAAATATGGGTTCTCAACAAGAGTCAGATATCCGCCTCTCTATTTGAGATTTATTTGTTTAATTTGGCAACCTTAGCTACTTTTTGGTCTTGTATTGTTTCCTTCCTTTACAACATTATGATTTCAACATTGGCCTTACGATTTATGAAAATCATTTCAATATTCATTATAGTAATTTTTTATATTTTATAATTAACTAATAATTAATAATATTAATTTTGATAATTAGTATAATTTTATTATTAATTAATGTTTAATTTATTATTAATTGATATATATTAATTAACTATATTATTTAACTAAACCCATATTAAAATTGTACAAACCATAATTCATAGTATATGATTATAAAGAGAAATTTAGCTAAATTAGAATGAAAATATTTGAAATTTAATTAATTTTATTTTATTTTATAATATTTAGTTTTTTTTTTTTTTTTTAATTCTATTTTTCTTTTATGAAGTATTGGTTGTTAATCCCTCTCAAAGTTACTTACTTTGATAGATATGTTTATTTTGGAATAGAGCTTCTAAAGTTTTAATTTAATTATCAATAATTATTAGGTGGATGGTAGGGATTTAATCTCCACAAAAATATTCTAAAATATATTTATTAGTATAAACAAATCAAAGATTGAGATTTACCTCCAAAATAGTTATGTTATTTTCCACCTTTTAACTAAATTGTTTAATTAAAAAAAACATATGAACAAGTGTCATATAAAATAAACTATTGTTCTTTGGGCATGTTAGCAACCCATGTTATTGTAGCAAAGCGGATTAACATGTTAAGAATCAACATAGTAAAGTAGGTGTAAATCTCCATGGACAAAAATCTTGTTTTATCTTTTTTTTTTTCAAATGTACATATGTTTAAATTATATATCCATTCTTGTCATAATTAATAACAATATTCATAATGCGAATTAAAAGTTATAATTTAATTAGCTTTTATGATTTTTTAAAATTTTAACAATGTATGGCCCATGGGGCATAGAGAATAAGCATGACAGGGTGCTTTGTTAAGACACTATGTGGTGTAAAGGACACCAGTGCAAAAATCAGTGGGGAAAAACGAAGCAATGCTAAGGGCTGATTTTCCCTAAGCTAGGTGATTTTGACAGATTACATGTCCCTGGGTTCTATCTACTCAACCACAAGTTAGTCATGCCAATAATATAAATACTCACATAAAATATCCCCAAGAAAAAATAGCAACATCTCATATATTATGAACTAAGCGTTTTATAAAATATTATGGATTGATACCTAACAACATTTGCCAACCATTTAATTTATATGAGTATACTCGTCTACATTTATATTTGAATTTATTAATAAAAACTAAACTATTGGAAAGGCAGAGGAGGCAAAACAAAAATTCCACACATAGAACAGATGAGTTGTGGCTCTTCTATTGATCACACAAAATTTGATGATTACAATGAACTCGATAAGGCATATTTATATGTTTCCAACTAGTGACTGACCTAAAATATCTTGACATAAAACCACACAATAAATTTGACTATGACTGAACTCGACTTGACTCAATGCTCAGTTAACTAACTCTCTAATTTTAGCCAACTCCTCATGCGGGAGTAAATATCCTATTTTAACACTCTTGTTTAATTACTACCGCTAAACTAGGACATGACTCATTACAACTCAAACATACATGTTCTGTGTCTCAGCTAGGCTTACAACACCCAAGTTTCTTATTTAAAACTTGAACGCATATTTTGCTAATGTCTTAATAAATGTAACAGCCAATTGATCACAAGATTTACAAGTCTTCAAGTGAACTTCTCCATTGCTCACAAGTTCTCTAATTAAGTTATATCTGGTATCAATACACTTTGTCTTTTGAAGAAACAAACTATTATTGCATAGTGCAATCCTTGAGGTGTTGTCACAATATATATTTTTTTATCCTTGTTGTTTATGCTTGAGTCCATGAAATACTCTTCTTAACCACATTGATTGACATGCTACGTATCCTGCTTCTACTAATGAAAGTGTCACAATAGGCTGCTTCTTAGATGCCCATGAAATCACTCTTGAACTAAGAAGGAACACATAACTAGAAGTGCTCTTCCTATCATCAAAACTTCCTGCAAAAGCATTGTCTATGTACCCAATCAAATCATTCTTCTTTTTCCTTGCATACATTATGCCACAATCTCTAGTTGTTGCTATGTATCTCAAAATTCTTTTTCCCACACTATAATGTGTGTCTATTGAAGTCTCCAGAAATCTGAAAAATAAAACTTACTTGCATAATATCTGGTCTTGTAGATGTGAGATACATGACGCTGCCAACAAATATTTTGAATAAAGTTGGATTAACATATGATCCTTCATCATCCTTGCTTAACTTTGTACTTGTTGCAATTGGTGTAGGGATAGGTTTGTAATTTTCCATCCCGAATCTTTTAAGCAGATCTCTAGCATATTTATTTTAACAAATAAAAATTCCTTTTTTAGATTGTTCAACTTCTATGCCATGAAAGTATTTCATGAGACCAAGATTTTTCATCTCAAATTCTTTCATCATGGTTGCTTTAAATTCATCTAACTCAAAATCACCTCTATAAATCATGTCATCAACATATAAACAAACAATCAAAATTTTTCCATGCTCATTTACCTTTGTGTAAAGGCTAGGCTCAATGTTGCTTCTGCAAAATCTTCTCTTGAGCATGTGGATATCAATTCTGCTATACCAAGCTCTAGGTACTTGCTTGAGTCCATAGAACACTTTCTTCAACTTGTAAACTTTATCTTCTTTACCTTCAACTTCATATCCTAGAGGTCATTGCACATAAATTTCTTCTTCTAGAATTCCATTCAAGAAGGTTGATTTTACACTCATCTGATATACTTTCCACTTTTTTTGAGTTGTTTTGGCTATAACTACTCTTACAATATCGAATCTAGCTACCGGAGAAAATGTTTCTCGAAAATCTATTACTGGTTGCTGTGAGAATCCTTTTGTTGCAAGTCTTTCTTTAAATCTGTCAATTTCACCTTTCAAATTCAAATTTGTCTTGTAGACCCATTTTACACCAATGATATTTTTGTCACTTGGAAAATCAACCAAATCCCAAGTATAATTCTTTTCAATAATGTTGATTTCTTCATCCATTTCTTTCACCCAACTTGAATCTCAAATTTCTTCTTCAAACGAAGACAGTTGGAATGAAAATAATGAAAAAAGTGAACTAACATCCAAATCATCATAAATATCTGTCAGACTTCTCATCTTTCTCTTACCATTACTTCATTCATCACCTGATTGATGGTTGGGAGAATCTCGATTTGTTGATTTACTTGAAGATCCATGCTACTCTGAAAATCTTGAAGTCCTTGTTGGTGTGTCTTTGTTTGGTGTCTTCGCCTATGATTCTTGCTGCTCCTTTTCTGCTACATCATCTTCTTCCATTAGCGGCATTTGTGCATCAACGTTTTTGTCTACAGTCCCATTCCATGACTCTTGTTCTCTGATCACAACATCTCTACTAATTATGGTCTTCTTAGTGACAGGGTTATAGAATTAGCAAGCTTTTGATTGTTCATTATAACTAGTAAATATGATTTTTTCACTTTTATCATCCAATTTTCCTCTTCAATCCTTAGGCACATGTGCATAAGCTACACATCCAAACACTTTGAGATAAGATACACTGCAAGACATACATGAACATGTTTTTCCTAGTACTCTATTCATCACACTCTTTGTAGGAGATTTGTTGATCACACAAATAAAAGATGTAACTGCTTTTTCCCAATACTTATTAGACAAGTTTATTCCTTTCAACATGCTTCTTGCTATGTTCATAATTTTCCTGTTCTTTCTCTTTGCTACACCATTCTGTTGTGGTGTGTATCTGGTTGTAAATTGTCTTCTGATTCCATGTTGTTTGCAGTAATCATGGAATGACTTTGAGTTATATTCTCCACTATGATCGGACCTCAATACCTTGATCTACCGATGACATTGGTTCTGTGCTAAGGCTTTTAATTCCTTAAACTTTGTAAAAGTTTGAGAATTCTGCTTCAAGAAGTAAACCCAATTATTTCTGATATATTCACCAATGAAAGTGAGGAAATAACAACTTCCACAAATCTACTATGTCCTTATAAGTCCACAAAAGTCTTTGTGCACTAGCTCAAGAGGTTGTTTTTATCTGTATGCAACTCCCTTTGGAAAGTTTTCACAACGTTCCTTTCCCAAGATGCAACACTCACAAGTACTAGCATGTTCTTTTATGGGGGGTAATCCTCTAACCATATGTTTCTGCTGCAGCAATATTAAAGAAGAAAAGTGAAAGTGTCCAAACCGAAAGTTCCATAACCAATAATACTTAGAACATGCAATAGTAAAAGAACTGAACTGATCACTGTAATTCATAACTAGAGGAAAGAGTCAGTTCCTCGTCATCTACACCTTTTCTATCAATTGTTTGCTTGGAGGCTTGTTATATATAACACTCTTGTCCTTGAAAGATAACTTTGTATCCCTTCTCTGTCAATTGACCGAAACTTATCGAATGAATTTTGATACCAGGGACATAATAAACCTCCAAGGTTGTCTTCGTCTCCCCCAGCTTCATCAGAATGTTGACCACTCCTTTTCCATATACATCCACAGTCTTGTCAGTCCAGAACTTTACCTCTGTCTTCACGGATTGATCCAAATTTGCAACCAAATTCTTGTTGACTATCATGTGGTTAGTGTAACCACTTTATTATAGACACATATTATCAGAAGGTTCATGCATGGTATGGAAAGCTAGTAGCATGGAGTTAGTACTCTCTATAGTGACATTATCTCTCTGGTTTCCTTGATGAACTATCCTCTTATTGCAATCACAGACATAGTGATCAAATTTATTAAAATAATAACATCTCACCTTTTATTTGTCAACTCTTTGATTATTGTTTAAGCTTCTACTATTTCTTCGACTTTCATGTTCATGCTCTTCTTGGCCATCTCTCTGACCACCATGTCTTCCACCTCATCCTCTGCCTCGACCTCTATCTCTTGAAATATAAACCTGAATTTTGAAAGCAGTTTCTAAAGTGGAATCCTTATTTCTATCTATCATTGCCTCATGTTATAGAAGTGATACCATCAACTCAACTATCAATGATGTCAAATCCTTGGCTTATTTTATGGCTGCTACCACAACATCAAATTTGGTAGACAAATATATGAGGACATTATCAACCACTTTTTGATATTTAATTTCCTTACCATAATTTTTTAACTAATTTATGACATATATGACTGGATTCATGAAAGAATCAATGTCCTTTATCTCCTTCATCTATAGACTTTCAAAATCTCTCCTTGTATTCTGCAACTTAACAATATTGACTTTGGCCATACCTTAATAGCTTGTCGCCAAGGTATCCTATGCTTTTGCTGAAGATGTGATCATAATCTTCTGGAAAACTGCTCGGTCCACTCCTTGCTGGATAAGCTACAATGCTTGTGCATTCTTCTTCTTGTCTTTCTTCCATAGATCCCTCTCCACATCAGTGAGAGCTTGTTCTGCTTCTTCACTTTTTGGTTTTGAAATCCTAAACTAGACATAATCCCAAACATCATGAGCTTGTGAAGTGGTCGCCATCATAATGGTCCAGACATCATAATGTTCCCTTGTAAATGGTGGGAACTGGGGCTGAAAATTTGAGAAAGCCATATTTCTTCAAAAAAATCTCTTCAGATAATAAAACCCTCAATTTTTACTTTTATAAGCTTTACAAAGCTCCAAACTACAAACTTATGACTTAATATGTCACGATTTTCGGCTTCATTTAATACCTTAAACATTGTGCACACCCTCGACTCGATGAAACTGTGCACTTAACCATTTTTTTTCTGGAATCGAAGTTAAACGATATGTGCACATTTTTTTCACTAGAGAAGTGTAGATTTCGCACCATCACTCCTTAACAATTTGACAAACTTGAAAAGCAATTTTTTTTTTTAAATTATTAGCCTTCTTCCCTTGGCCCTCTTCTCACTGGCTCTGTAGGCACCATGGATCTTGTGATCCTTCCTCAGCTTTGATACCAATTTGTTGGAAAGGTAGAGGAGGAAAAACATAAATTTCACACACAAAATATATGAGTTGCACCTCTTTAATTGATCACACAAAACTTGACGATTACAATGAACCTAGTGAGGGCTATTACATGTTTCCAACTAGTATCTCACCTAAAATAACTTGACATGCAACAACACACTAACTTCGACTATGACTTAAGTTGACTTGACTCAATGCTCAGATAACTCACTCTCTAATTTTAGCCAACTCCTCATGTGGGAGGAATTAGCCTATTTTAACATAAACTATTTACCACACTTTTAATTATATTTCAATAAAAGATAAATAAATATAAAATAAACACTGTAAAAATTATAAATAATAAATTAATGTAACTGTCGTATAGTTTATCAATCAGTTGGATTAGTTGCTAGTCAAATTTTAACTAATAGCATAGATATCTAGAACATATCGAGGAAATAATAATCATTTTTTCTGCACCAGAAGATCCAACGACGATAAGAACTACTAGAGATAGGATGATGGAAATGGACCGTGTCATAAGATTATAGAGCCATATTTTCATTTTCAAATTGATAAATCCCTATAATGAAAATAACTCGCCACAATTAGATTTTATCAGAGGAATATTTTGGAAATTAGATTGGACAAAAGAGGGTTTTTAGTTTATGCATTGTCGATACATTAGGAACTAAGAGACCATATTCCTTTTTAAGTCCAATAGAAAAAGCTAAAGTTATCGTGATTCAATGAGTAAGTTTTCCTGGAATGTTAGCATAAGGGTTCGAAATTGATAAAATATAATTTTCCTGGTTAAGTTAGTTTCCAATGAGGCAATTGGCATAGATTTTAGTACAGGTTATTTTTATAAATATACATATTACTTTTATAAATATAGTTCGCGATAGTGGTGATAGAGTGATATTTTAATAACATTTAATCTATCAACATGGTTAGCACACATGGAAGGACATCTCAAATGTGATTTGATATATTTAGTTTTATCAAAGCACCAACACTTCATCATATACTTGATGCCTTTTTGAGTCTCTTGAGTTATAGCATTCATTTTCAAGAGTAGAGTTTTTGAAGTAGTCATTATTCAAATATTCATGTATTAGCAGTACTAATTGTTTATATTTTGATAGGCCTAGACTATGTTACTCTGTCAACAATACTAATTTCCTTTAGGGAAAATAGTGACATGATTTTGGTTTGGTTATGTACGAAGTCATTTTAAGTTAACAAAATTTTTAAATCAATTAAAAAAAAAAAAAAAGTATTTCAATTTAATTGTTGAGATTTATTTAATTATTGAAAATAATATTTTTTATTTATTTTCAAATTTATATAATGATAAGGAATGCATACAATCTCTTCATGTATTTGGAATTAGTAATCACTAGTAGAAAATGGATAATTAGTTACTACAAAAATGACCAAAATTTGCATATAAATGACTATTTTCAGTCGCTGATCAATAGTAGCTAATTTACAGTATCTTATAACGTGACCAAACTTTAGTCATTTTTATCTTAGTCATTAATTGATTGTCTCAATCTTATTGTCTAATAGTATATTTAGTCATAAATTTGGTCATTAATTTAGTCATTGATTTAGTCATTAGTTTCCAAAATTAATATGTTATGAAACCAACTCACAAAAATATATAAAAGATAGATCAACGCCTTAGAATTCAGCCTCTTCGAGTGGGCAACCTCCTTTACATTACACAAATGAACATTTCTAGGATGATACAAATGAAAAGACCTCCTTTCCATATATAGGAGTCCAAGGGGACATAATATAATCAAAGCCGACATAACGATAATAATGTAAGGGCAGAACAATAATAATAATGGGCTTCTATGGGGCACAATAATAAAAATATGGGGACTACATGGGAACAACAATATAATAATGGGGTTGTACTAATAACAATAATGGGTTACAGTAGTAGTATAGGGACCTAACATGCCGCTGTCCTTCAAAAAGTGTTTTCCTCAATGCTTGAGTAGTTCTTGATGCTTCTGTATAAAATTCTTGTCCTCCCATGTGGAATCTTCAGCGGGTAAGTTCTTCCACTTGATGAGATACTCTAAAATTGATCGATTTCGTAGCTATTAGGCTCTTGTTTCTATGACTGCTCCAGGTTCCAATATGATTTTTCCTTCCTCGTCAAGTCCTGACAATATTGTTTGAATTGGGATCTTCTGCAACTTTTGAATCAGTGGCCACACTTCTTCATCCTTCTTCCATTCATCCCTTGCTTCGTTTATACAATTTGGTTGGATAATAGAAATAGCACAAAATAGTGCTTCCACATCCTCATCCTTTATTGAGAGTGCATAGTGTTAGAGTCAGTCTTTGCAGCCTTCCACCAGTGAACAAACATGCTCTTACAAAGTGGTCTTGGGGTGTCAAAGTCAAATTTTCTCATTTTAGTGAGTCTTCAAGTAAAATTTGGTCACTAGGTACTAGGTCTAGGATTGTTTTCACTCCTTCCAATGTTTTCCAAGTATTGGTCCATGTCACCATTCGGCTTAGTGTACCATCATTCAAAGATTTTTCATCATTATTTCAAGTTCCAATGGGTCATTTTACACCTTGTTTGTGCTTCAGTGGTGCTTAACTAAGCCTCATTTTCCTCTCCTAGGGTTTTGAAGGTAATTTTTCTTGGATGGTCAAATCATCAACAAAACTTGTATCTTGATGCTCATACACCTTCCCCTATCCTTAATATACCTTCTTAAGCACTTCCCATCACTGATATCCCTCAAATTCATCATTTTCCTACAAACCCTAACTTATTGTTACAATTTGACACTTTTCTAGGTTATGCCTATGTTTTGCCCTTTTGGACCCCTTCCCCTAACTCAATCTTTGAAATTCAAACATTCCCTACTTACTAACATCCCTCCCTACTTCCGCAAATTTTCTCAAGAAATTAGAAGCCCCTCATCCCCATCATTTCCCTTCATTTCTATAAGTCCCTTGTTCCACACATTGGGATAGGTCTTATTAAAATAATGTTTCTAAGCAAGAAAAGATGAATTTGACAAAAGTGAGAGAGTTTTTTGTTCATCATTGTCGCAAGAAGAAAACACTCTTTCAGTTTTTACACAGGTTTCATGGTTTGGGAGAAATGTCGAAAACATCATTTGCCTCAAGAGGGTTGATGCACTTCTAGAGTGACCTTGGTAAAATCAATTTTTCTCCTAGATGGAATGACTAAATTACTTGCTTGATGAGTCAAATGATAACTAGACACAAATATACTAGAACAGTTGGTGAAGGAGCGCGCTGTTAAGGCGCTCTATCCACAAAGGTCACCGGTTCTAGTCTCGCGGATACCAAAAAATCCAGCATGGTTTCCGCTGGTGCGGCTCGGGCCGGGTGCGATCCCTGGGTGACTTTGATGGCTTAGATGCCCCTGAGTCGTGGCCTCTCAGCCACAGGGTAAGAGTGATTTTCAGCCGCACCCACTTGGGATTCATTCTGAGATGCCATCAAGGAGCAGTACTACCCTGTCAAAAGCTATGAGGACAAATACATCAAATGGACTACACTGCAGCAGGGACGAGACGAAGATGTGCCAAGGTTCAGAAACATTTTTCACACCCTTCGCACGCAGTTGGGTATCAAAGATTCTGAGCTGCATCTAGTACTCAAATACCACAACTTCCGACACAGATACATCCAAGAAGAGATGGAGTTCTTGAACATCTCCTCACTCGGCACAGCATACCGATACGCTGTCAAAATTGAGAAAAAGTTCAAACAAAAGAAGCGAGACTTTGGATCTGCAAATCCGAAGCCCAAAGGACAAAGCCAAGGCTGGGTGATCCAAGTCAACCCGTCGAAGCCGCAAGAAAAGAACAACACCATGAAGCCGAAGAAGGACACAGGAAAGTGGTGTGAGTTCCACAAGAGTCCCACTCATAACACAAGTGACTGTCGGACCAGGCAGTCATTGGTGGCTGAGTTGAAGGCTTCTGAATCAGATACATGTTCTGACCCTGAGCTAGAACCCGACAAGGGGAATGGCAAAGGGAAGAAGATCATTGATGAGGATCCCAGCGCCACTGTTGCCACTGTCAAGATCCAGAAGAATGAGCCCGAAGAGCCAGAGGAGGGGGAACATCTTTTCCACTCATAGATGTGGGTGAAGGGTTCGCCACTGCAATTCATTGTTGACAGTGGTAGCCAAAAGAACCTTATTTCAGGAGAGGTCGTGAAGCGGTTGGGCCTACCGACTACACCACACCCACAGCCATACAGAATCGGGTGGCTTCATGAAGGACGAGATATCAAAGTTCGCCAGCAGTGTCGCCTTCCCTACAGCATCAAGCCCTTCACAGACGAGGTATTGTGTGATGTTATACCTTTGGATGTTTGTGATGTACTATTAGGCCAGCCATACTTGTGGAAGAGACATACTGTGTATGAGTCAAGGCCTCGTGCTGTCATTATTTCTTTGAGTAATTCATTATACAGGATACCGGAGG
>APFE031096566.1:43220-77828 GCA_000404065.3 Pinus taeda
TTTATTTATGGTTATCACATCTCTGTATTTATGGTTATCTCTGTAATCTATTGCGTTCCTGTTTAAATCCGGATCAAGCTCAATTTGGAGTTGAGGAAGACCTCCAGAAGTTGACTGAAACAACACTCTACATTTGGGCAACCTCATTCTGCACATTTTGACCAATCTTGGGAGATTTAACTTTTGACAGGTCATATGAACTCCAAATTACAAAATTCAAGATGTTCTAAAAATTAGACTCGATAGGCTTTCCAATGAACTATTCCTCACCCCATTTGGACACAAGGAAGGCCTCTAAAAGTGTCCTACAAAGAGTGCTACACATAGGGAAGGAGGCACTGCGCGTAGGAGGCAGCACTGCGCTTATGAGAAAGTGCATTGCGCTTAGGGTAGAAAGCATAAAAAACTATCCAATCCTCAAATTTTTTCCAAATCACCTCCAAATTCTCCTTGAAAAATAAAGTATTTTTTCTCTACTTGGTGATTAGTTTGCATATGTGAAGTTTCAAATAATTTTTTCACTCCTTATATGAAACCCTAGTTTCACTATAAAACCTTAGTCATTTTTTTTCCATCACTTAGTCTTATAACTAAAAACCTTTACTTATCATTCCCTTCACTCTCATCACATTCTACCACCTATTTATCACTCCCTAAACCTTCCCCTCCCTCTCATGGTTTTTCCATAACTATGAAAACTCACTCACACCCATCCCTACAAACCCTAGAGCATACTATACATCCAATACATTGTCTGAAACTGTGCAAACTAAAAAATTGATTAAACATGGATAGAGGTGACTATGACTATGATGAGGAGATAGAAAGTGACTGTTCAGTGGAGAGGAGAAGGCAACAAAGAAAGCCTCATAAAGGAGGCAAGATCAGAAGAGAAGTGCCAACTAACCTAAGAGAGCTACAGGCCTCTCCATTAGCAGTTTCATGTTTTAGACACCTTGGCTGCTATGAATTATTGTGAACAGGTTGAGAGAGTGCAATATCACCTAGAGATCACTAGACTTTTTGCTGCAGCTAGGCAAGTGTTTCTCCATGGGATGTGCAATGGGCCTTGCCTTCTACATCGACAAAACAGGTAAAGGTTGAGCAGCTGAACAAAGAGAAGGAAAAGGTGCAAGAGGATGACTTGGATGATGAGCAAGAAAGAGAGTTTGAGTTGGAAGAACATGATGAGCCTGAGTAACATGACACTGAGGTTATTGATCTAGAGGCTCAAGAGAGGGAAACTGTCAAATATATCATCATTCATGAGAAAGAAGCTCAAGTACAAGCCTTGATGGATAACTTAGAGAGAGAAAACTTTGTCATCACTTACCTGGAATAGGAGAACAAGCAATTAAGTGATAAACATGTCCTCATGGAGCTTGAATTACTGAAAGTAAAGAGACAAAGTGACAAGGAGGCTTATGTCACTTTGACTCATATCAAGCAAGAAATTGAAAAGAATAGGGAGACTTGGCTTGAAAGGGTCAACCTATACCTTGAAGGGATCATTGAGAAGGCCAACAAGGACAAGAAAATGCTTAGACACATGGCATACCATTATATGACCCGCAACAAAATTTGTAACATGAGGATTAGAAAGTTGAAGGCTAGGCTAAGGAGAGCTTTGGAAGGGAAAAATGAGCAAGATAAATTAAATATGTTGGTTGAAGCCTCCCTAGCCCATCAAAGCAGTTGATGGTGGTGTCTCATGCCAAATCTGGGCAGCTTTTGAAGAAATTTTATCATTTTGAAATTTTAGAAATTCAAGACACAAAAAATCTGCCTAGAATAGGGGCACCCAATTGACAAATGGCTTTCATTTTTTGATTCAAGGTATCAAGGACATGCACCCTAGAAATTTTCAGAATTTTTGGAGCAAAACTAGTCCACCAGAAGGTCCAAAAACACTCAAAAATTGACCTTTCTACCAGATTTTGGACACACAAAAGCAGCCTTGGGAGAATTAACTTTTGGATGATGGGAAGGCCTCCAAAAGTGTCCTGAGAGTGGCGCTATGCGTAGGACCAGTTGCGCTGCGCGTAGGGCAATTTGGCTCAGGATGGCTATTTTGCCAATTTTCGACTATTTTCATGATTTATCTCTCATGGTGGATGATTCACTGATGTAATTAATGTGTTGGCTGGTAAATATGACGGTCAAACACTTGTAGATGGTAGATTCATTAGATTAAAAGTGGTTTTGAGGGTAATGAATCAGTTTCTCCTCTTTTAGAGGCAAGTGGTTTGATTGCCTAGATTCGAGTTCCTCGATTAGAAATGCTTGAAACAACTCCTTCTCTCATGGTTTCGACCCCTGATGGTTAGGATGAGTGATTTGGATGTCTATATCATGTATTTTCTTGGTAATTTGCAAGGGTTTGGATTGAACTGGATGCTCATGTATTGAACATATATCATTTTGTAGCAGTTTTGGCAGGAAACTAATAAAGTTGCAGCTATTTTTATGGGATCCCTGTGGTATGGCCTTTAGCATTTGTTTATTCTTCTTTTATTATGGTCTCATGTTATTTATGTATGCCTCTTTCATATAATTGCTTCTAATTGGTTGTTTTCAAGTCAGATAGGTGGAATACATTAGGCTTTAGTGCTCTGCCTTGGGAAAACACCAATATTTCATGTTTCTTCTGTTTCGGAAGGATTCATGACTTTCTCATGCCCTTCTCAGCTCCTCACCAGTCTAACATTTCACCCCATCAAGCCTAAGGTGCTGAAGCTCATAGCTAACTTGCCCCATACAACACCCTGCAATTCTGACTTAGTTTCCTAGACCCAAATTGCCCAGCTCCTCCTCATATGGAAAAAACACCATCAAAATAAATCAAAAACTTTTGAGATACTATACGTAGCCTAAAATCCTTACCTAATCCAGTCATCTCAACTAAGATTCTAAAGGAGAGAGCCTTCTCCCAGCCTTGAAGGGCTAGCTACAAGGCTAAGATTTGTTGTGGTTACCTTGGAATTGCCTCCCTTCAGCATGAGGTCAATCCAGGTGATAACATAGTGGCGACCATACTGGGGACGTAGTTTTATGTTCCTCAGTAAAATGTATCAAGTTTAAATTTGATTGTTGATAGTGGACAATGATTAGACACTGGAAGGCTGAAATCATTCACCTGACGACTCTAAATTAGTTTCGAGATTAGATCCAAGGACTCCACTAGAGGATGAACCCGACCAACAGAAACATGAAAGGACAATATGGAAAGATCATGTATTCAAGTTGGAATTTCATCCAAGACATTATGTTCTTTGTTATAAATTATTTCATCTTTTCCCGAGAATGTTAAGAATTCTTTACAAAGTATATTGTATTTGAGAAAAGATCCTAGACCTGCATTTGATTCTTTCCCTTTGAAGATTGCGAATACAAAATATTTGGATGCCTTTGATCTTGATCAAGACCCTTCTTCTGAATCTTATGATGACCGTCTTCAAACTGATGAGCCTCAAGAGATCAAGAATAATTCTACAGCTTCTATACATATTCCTATACCTTGTAAAATTCCAGATAGATACAAGCCCTTGATTTTATCTCCTATATCCCATGCTTTCCCTAAAGATCATTACCTATATCTACCAAGATTTGATGGTGAATGTGACAACATCATTGCTGAGAGACATGTACTGAATTTTGAGTCTTTTCTTGACCTTTTGAAGTTGATGAAGAGGATGTTAGTATTAGGTTTTTTCTCTTTCTTTGCAAGGAAAAGTCAAGAGTTGGTTCAAAAGCATGCCTGATGCGAGCATCTCAGATTTCCAGCAATTCGTCAAAGTTTTCCTCAACAAGTGGGTGGTTAGCCAGAACCCTTTATTGATTATAGAAGAGTATAACCAACTGAAAAGATAGTGAGGGGAGATAGTATAACAACTTAGTTCCAGGTTTAACCAAGTATATTTTTCGATGCCTACTAATATATGTCCTCCACCTCGATTCGCTCTCTTACACTACCCATAAGCCTTCAATCCGGAAATGGAGTTTCAGCTAAGAGAAAGGAACCTTGCAACAATTGAAGAGATGCAAAATAGTGCATTAGATGTAGAGGCTAATTTACTGATTAGAAGGGCAAAGTTGAAGGAAGAAGAGATGAAGAGCATAGATCCAGAGGAATTGACATCTTTAGAGGTAAAGCTCAACATTTTGGTAAGTGTAGTGGAAGAGATTATGCAAAATATCACCACAAGAAATGAGTATGATGTTCAAGACCATGGCTCACTGATTGAAGAAAAACAAGTGGCTGATCCAAAACATTTTCTTTCTTATCCCAATTGTCATAGATCTAATAATGATTGTTTTATAGATAAGCTTGGAGAAGAGAGATATGTTGATATGAAATGTATTCTTGATGATGTGTTTTATATTGATGATTTGCCTAAGTTCGATCAGTATGATGATGCTTATGTTCTCCAAATAGAAGCTAGTCTTGTAGACAAATCAGCAGCTGGTTTGTGGAAGGAGGAAGTTCACTTTCAGCAGCTTGAATACAGTGATCAGCCATTGCATATCAGCTATGGAAGTGAGGAGGAAAGTGCAACAAATATTGAAGTAAGTGAAGGATCTTTTCCTTTTTGTTTTACTTCGTTTTAGTTCATCAGAGACAACTTTCGTGCCATCAGAAATCAACCGTTGATAAGTTTTGATCTAGACCATCTAGAGGGCAACGAAATCCTTGATCAAAAATTGTCATATCTACATTTGCAGGCTCCGAATGCCAATGAATGTCTTGTTTCAGATGAAGACATGGAAGATGGAACATATGATCAAATGATGCAAGATGATTCCATACCATTATGTTTTGAATCATTTCAGTTTTTGAAGTGAATTTCTCATAGTATATCTTCAAATGTGTAGCCTGTAGAAAATCATGCAATCTCATTGGAACCAATAGAAAATGGGTTGCAATAGTCTTCTCAAGTTTTCACAATCTAATAGCTGATGTGTTGGATGATGTTTGCAGTATCCTCCATTAACTAACATTGAACTTAGAAAAGGTATTGATACAAACCTGATCCGATAGTTGGTTTCTTTGTCATTTTCAACAGGAGTCTTGCCACAAAGCTTAGATGAAAGTTTAAATTCATGGTATGAGGAGAAGAAAAGTAACTCATTGGATGAACTAAGTCCTAGTGCACATGAATTTCAAGATCCTTATGTAGTAGTTTTGGAATCAGATAGAGAATTCGTATTATTCGATTTGGGAAAATTTGAATCTGTTTACAAGTTTTCATGGGGGTTGCCTTTCAGTAGTTCTCTCTTGTTGTTCATAAACAAGCACTTGCAGAGAATTCAAATAACAGATAGAATGCTTACTTGGTTGCATTGGTTGTTTAATTTCACTTGATCAGGTGATGAATGGAATAGTTAGAGTAGGTTTTATTGAATAATCTCCATTTTGAGCATCTTTTCTAGTTTTTCAGTTTTGTTTTAGTATGGAGTTAGGTTTTAGTTGAGTAAAAGTCAGTTTGTGTCTTTGAGTCATCAATATTCAGTCATGTATTTCAGATTGAGTTTTGTTTTTTACTCCGTGCCCAATGGATAAGGCTACTCAGCCTACGGTGTTCTTGGCACCTCCAAGGAGCCACCATCCCCAATGGAGCCAATGTTAGATTCAGTCTTTGCAGCCTTCCACTAGTGATCAAACATGCTCTTACAAAGTGGTCTTGGGGTGTCAAAGTCAATTTTGTCATTTCAAGTCACTAGGTATTAGGTCTAGGATTGTTTCCACTCCTTCCAATGTTTTCCAAGTATTGGTCCATGTCACCATTTGGCTTAGTGTATCATCATTGAAAGAGTTTTCATCATTATTTCAAGTTCCAATGGGTCATTTTACACCTTGTTTGTGCTACAGTGGTGCTTAGGTAAGGCTCATTTCCCTCTCCTAGGGTTTTGAAGGTAATTTTTATTGGATCGTCAAATCATCAAAAAAACTTGTATCCTGATGCTCATACACCTTCCCCTATCTTTAATATACCTTCTTAAGCACTTCCCATCACTGATATTCCTCAAATTCATCGTTTTCCTACAAACCCTAGCTTATTGCTACAATTTGACACTTTTCTAGGTTAGACCTGTGTTTTTCTCTTTTGGACCCCTTCCCCTCACTAAATCTTTGAAATTCCACTTCCCCTTGCTTCCTAACATCCCTACCTACTTCCCAAAATTTTCTCATGAAATTAGAAGCCCCTCATCCCCTTCATTTCCCTTCATTTCTACAAATCCCATGTTCCACATATCGGGATAGGTTTTATTAAAATGATTTTTCTGAGAACGAAAAGATGTATTTGACAAATGTGAGAGAGGTGTTTGTCCATAATTGACCCAAGAATAAAAACCTCTTTCAGTTTTTACAAATTTTTCATGGTTTGGGATAAATTTTGAAAACATCATTTGCCTCAGGAGGGTTGACGCAATTCTGGAGTGACCTTTGTAAAATCAATTGCTCTCCTAGATGGAATAACTAAATGACTTGCTTGATGATTCAAATGATAATTAGACACAAATATATTTCCAATGAGATATCATGAGCTCAATTTGGAGTTGAGGAAGACCTCAAAAAGTTGATTGAAACATCACTCTACATTTTGGCAGCCTCATTCTGTACATTTTGACCAGTCTTGGGAGATTGAAGTTTTGACACGTCCAATGAGCTCCAAATTGAAAAATGAAAGATGTTCTGGAAGGTAGACTCAACGATATTTCAAAAAAGCTATCCCATGCCCAATTTGGACACTGGGAAGGCCTCGAAATGTGGCCTAAAAAAAGTGTTATGCGTAGGGAAGGAGGCGCTACGCATAGAGCAGTGCACTGCGCGTAGGGAAATTTTTTTAGTTCAAAAATCAATGGGCGCTGCGTGTAGGAGACAGTGCTGCACTTCTTGGCAAGTGTGTTGCGCTAAGGGAAGAAATCATAAAAAACTCTCCAATCCTCAAATTTTTTCCAAATCACCTCCAAATTCTCCTTGAACAAGTAAGTATTGTTTCTCTACTTGGTGATTAATTTGCGTATGTGAAGTTTTAGATAATTTTTTCACTCCCTATATGAAACCCTAGTTTTCACTATAAAACCCTAGTCATTTTTTCCCATCACTTAGTCTTATAACTAAAACCCTTTACTTATCATTCCCTTCACTCTCATCACATTCTACCACCTGTTTATCACTCCCTAAACCTTCCCCTCCCTCTCATGGTCTGTCCATAGCTACTAAAACTCACTCATACCCATCCCTACAAACCCTAGAGCATACTATTTGTCCCATACATTGTCTGAAATTGTGAAAACTAAGCAAATTGATTAAAAATGGATAGAGGTGGCTATGACTATGATGAGGAGACAACAAGTGATAGTTCAGTGGAGTGGAGAAGGCAACAGATAAAGCCTCATAAGGGAGGCAAGATCACAAGAGAAGAGCCAACTAACCTAAGAAAACTACAGGCCTCTCCATTGGCAGTTTCATGTTTTAGACACCTTGGCTACTATGAATTATTGTGAACAGTTTGAGAGAGTGTAATATCACCCGGAGCTCACTAGACTTTTTGCAGCAGCTAGGGAAGTGTTTTATCCACGGGATGTGGAAGGGGCCTTGCCTTCTACAACGACAAAATAGGTATGAGTTGAGCAGCTGAACAAAGGGAAGGAAAAGGTACAGGAGGATGACTTGGATGATGAGCACGAAAGAGAGTTTGAGTTGGAAGAACATGATGAGCCTGAGCAGAATGACACTAAGGTTATTGATCTAGAATCTCAACAGAGGGAAACTGTTAAAGATATCATCATTCAGGAGAAAGAAGCTCAAGTAAAAGCCTTGATGGATAACTTAGAGAGAGCAAAGTTTGTCATCACTTACCTGGAATAGGAGAGCAAACAATTAAGTGATAAAAAGGTCCTCATGGATCTTGAATTACTGAAAGTAAAGAGGTAAAGTGACAAGGAGGCTTATGTCACTTTGACTCCAATCGACTAAGAAAATGAAAAGGATAGGGAGACTTGGCTTGAAAGGGTCAACCTACATCTTGAAGGGCTCATTGAGAAGGCCAGTAGGGACAAGAAAATGCTTAGACACATAGCACACCATTATATGACCCGCAACAAAATTTGTAACATGAGGATTAAAAAGTTAAAGGCTAGGCTAAGGAGAGCTTTGGAAGGAAAAAAATGAGCAAGATAGATTAAAGATGTTGGGTGAAGCCTTCCTAGCCCATCAAAGCAGTTGATGGTGGTGTCTCATGCCAAATTTGGGCAGCTTTTGAAGAAATTTTGTCATTTTGAAATTTTGGAAATTCAAAACACATAAAATCTGCTCGAGGCCATCAAATGGACAAATGGCTTGAATTTTTGGATTCACGGCATCAAGGGCATATACCCTAGCAATTTTAAAAATTTTTGGAGCAAAACTAGTCCACCAGAAGGTCCAAAAACACTCCAAAATTGATCTTTCTGTCAATTTTTGGACACACAGAAACAACCTTGGGAGAATCAATGTTTGAGGGGTCAAATTAACTCCAAATGAAACAATTCTATGTGTTTTGGAAAGTAGAATTGAATACCTTTCCAATGAGCTATCCTGGGCTCAATTTTAATGATGGGAAGGCCTCCAAAAGTGGCCTGAAAGTGGCACTGCGCGTAGGACCAGTGGTGTTGCGCGTAGGACCAGTGGTGCTGCGTGTAGGGCAATTTGGCTTAATATGCCTATTTTGCCAATTTTCAACTATTTTCATAATTTATCTCTGATGGTGGATGATTCCCTGATGTAATTAATGTCATGGCTTATAAATATGATGTTCAAACACTTGTATATGGTATATTCATTAGATTAAAAGTGGTTTTGAGGGTAATGAATTAGTTTCCCCTCTTTTAGAGGCAAGTGGTTTGATTGCCTAGATTCTAGTTCCTTGATTAGAAATGCTTGAAACATCTCCTTTTCTCATGGTTTTGACCCCTGATGGTTAGGATGAGTAATTTGGATGTCTATATCATGTATTTTCTTAATCATTTGCAAGGGTTTGGATTCAACTGGATGCTCATGTACAGAACATATATCATTTTGTAGCAGTTTTGGTAGGAAACTAATAAAGTTGCAGCTAGTTCTATGGGATCCCTGTGGTATGGCCTTTAGCATGTGTTTCTTCTTCTATTATTATGTTCTCATGTTATTTACGTGTGCCTCTTTCATATAATTGCTTCTTATTGGTTGTTTTCAAGTCAAATAGGTGGAATACATTAGGTTTTAATGCTTTGCCTTGGAAAAACACCGGTATTTCATGTTTTTTCTTTTATTTCAGAAGGATTCATGACTTTCTCATGCCCTTCTTAGCTCGTCACCAGTCTAGCATTTCACCCCATCAAGTCTAAGGTGTTGAAGCTCATACCTACCTTGCCCCATAGAACACCTTGCAATTCTGACTTAGTTTCCTAGACCCAAATTGCTCGGCTCCTCCTGGTCTGGCAAAGACACCAACAAAATCAATCAAAACCTTTTGAGAAACTATACCTAGCCTAAAATCCTTACCTAATCCAGTCATCTTGACTTAGATTCTAAAGGATGGAGCACTCTCCCATCCTTGTAGGTCTAGCTACAAGGCTAAGCTTGGTTTGTGGTTACCCCGGAATTGCCTCCCTTCAGCCTGAGGTCAATCTAGGTGATAACACATCTGCAACAAGATTTTTGTTCCCTTTTCTGTAGATGGTTTCAAAGTCATAACCCAACATATTTGTGACCCATTTTTTATGTTCTTCTAAGGATAATCTTTGTTTTAAAAAGTATTTAAGACTATCATGATCCATTTTTACCTTGAAGTGTCTTCCCATTATGTAAGTCGCCATTTCTTAAGTGCATGTAGTATTGCCAATATTTCCTTCGCATAAATAGCTTGCTTGAGATGTCGTTGTAAAAATACCCAAACGCCTACATCAAAACCTCTTTCACTATGATGTTGATGTGCCCGTTGTTTCATTCGATTTTGCACCAAAGTGGCATTATCCATTAAAATTTGAAGACCTTGTTATTGATGCTCGATGTGAACTTTCACTGCTTGAATCTTTTTCTCATTGATACATCCTTTTATCTTGAGAGTTTGAGGAGTGGTAATTTCTTCCAATGCCTTATAAGATATGGTCAGATTCATTTCTTCTTTCTCTAGGGTTGGGTCCTGATGTATATCCTCTTCTTTTGATGTTTCTTGATCCTTTTCTTCCTCCTCTTCACAATCAATGTAAAATAATTTATTCTCAACACGCTTATGACCTTTCGTGTATTTGTTATCGCAATCGTAACAAAGTCCTTTTGCGCTTTTTTCTTCCAATTGTTGTGGTGCCAACCTTGTAGGTTATGGAAGGCTAGGGGAAACAACACTTCCATATTTATAGTTGTGAGGGGTAGAATTCCTTGTTGCCATAATTTTTCTTTCCACTTTTCTTGCCAACCTGAATGCCTTCTCCAGTGAATCAGGTTCCTAAAGATGAACCTCATGTTAAATGTTATCCTTTAAAGACCCTATGGAGAAATCAATCCTCTGCTTCTCTGGAATATCATTTTCCCATATATTCAATTTTTGAAATTCCTTGATGGGCTCTTCCATTGAACACTTTGTTTTAGATTTATCAATTGGCTAAATAAGGTGTTTCTCTTTGTATCCTCATAATGTGCTATCATTTCCTTCGTGAAAATTGAGCACGTACTAAGTGGTTTACGAGAACAAAGCCCTTTATACCATAAAAATTGATCCAGTTCTAAATATGAAGATGCAATATGTACCTTTTGTAACAGTTGCACCTCATGTAGATGAAAATATTGCTCCATCTGTAGTATCCAATTTACCGGATTCTTGCCATCAAACTTCCTCATATCACCTTTTCTTGATTTTAGGGGGTTGATCTTGAAACGACTGTAACTCTCTAATTTCAAATCTTCTAGTTCTGAAATCACGATTTGCAGTATCCCTCTATGTCCTCTTTCCAGTTCCACCAATTTGATCAAAATTGTATTCTCCAAGAAAGAGTTATGCAGAATCTCCCAAGATGACTTGATTATATACCTTTTCAGAAGAGCGAACTTGTATTAAGTGCCATGTGTCACTGTTTTGACCTTTGGATCTGAAACATACACACAGAAAAATATAGTCTATCCTTTTTCTGTAACTTCTGACGAAATTTCAATATCATGCTCATAGAGACTGTTATGACAATTTTCCCCAAGTCACCAATTTGGGATGTAATTCGGGAGCCTGCCTAAACCCTAAATGTTTTGGACTGTATCTCTAAAACTGTAGTGAAACAAGAGCTGAAATTCGAGATTGAGATTTACCACATTTTCAGCTCAAATGTGTTTTATTTCAGAGTCTAAAACTTTGTATAAAAACAATTATAGCGAAAATTCCATAATGACCTGTTTGATATGAAATTATGGAGCTTGAACAAAACCCTAATTTCCTCAGATCATATCTATGAAGATATAGTGAGACAAGATCTCAAATTTGGACCAGAGGTTAAGCCATATTTCATATCAAATGGGTTTTTCTTTTAGCTTCTAAAACATCATAGACAAAAAACTACAGCGAAAATTCCACGATGACCTGTTTGGAGCAGCGAAACCCTAGAATCCAAAGCTCTGATACCAAATGTTATGAAACCAACTCACAAAAATATAGAAAAGATAGATCAACACCTTATAATTCAACCTATTCGATGGGGCAACCTCCTTTACATTACACAAATGAACAATTCTTGGATGATACAAATGAAAAGACCTTCTTTCTATATATAGGAGTCCAAGGGGTCATAATATAATCAAAGCCGACATAAAAATAATAATGTAAGGGAAGAACAATAACAATAATGTGATTCTATGGGGCACAATAATAACAATATGGGGACTACATGGGAACAACAATATAATAAGGGGGTTGTACTAATAACAATAAGGGGTTACACTAATAGTATAGGGACCTAACATAATAACTAGATATACAACAAAATATTCTACTATCTGATCACTTGAGAAAACCAATTAATGATCAAATAAATATGACCAACATGTTGGTCGTGTTATAAGATATTGTAAATTAGCTGCTAATAGTCAGATATATGAAAATTTTAGTTATCATTTGAAACCAATTAATGACCAAAGAAATATGTCTAAATTCTAATCATGTTATAAGACACTATAAATTAGCTACTAATAGTTATATATATACAAATTTTAGTCGTCATTCTTAATCACAAATTTATCAGTTGCAATAATCATTTATCCGTTTTTGGAAGTTTCATATTCATTATATAAATGACTAATTTAGTAGTTTATATTCATTTCATTTACTTTCATAATAATCATTATAAACAACAAATTTAGTCGTATATTCATTTTATTTGTGTTCATCATTAATCAATATAAGCTACTAATCTAGTAGTTTTAGACTGATTTTATGTATTCATTATTAATCAACATAAATTAATTAGTATGATTTTGTGACTAAATTAAGAAAAATGTCATACAACGTGCATGTTCATCTAATATGAAAACACATAATTACATATGTTAATTACAATACTAAATAATATCAAGTGCAACTATAAATAATTTCAACCACATAAATTATATTATATAAAATGTCAAATATTACAATATGATTTTCAAACTTAATATTGGTTGGACTACAATTTAAACATGAATATTTTTTCATCACTTCAAAAAATTATCATTGTGTTGCCAAGGCCATGTAGGTGAATTCACCAACTCTAGAGACTTGATCATTAGTCTTTGTATGTGTGTATCATGCATAATATTAGCTTTATGGGTATCATTAGACCGGTTCTTTTCTCTCTCTCTTTCTGCATTTGTGACTCTAGTGTTATTGTTCTCCTCTTTCTTCAATTCTTGCTTCTTACCATCAACACTGAGTTCCTCTTCTAAAAATGAGAAAAGATACAATGTAGAGTATAAGACATGAAATACGATGAACAATGAAATATAAAATAAACTACAAATAATTTATATGACATATACATCAATGTCATTTTTCCCTAGAAAATCAAGAAACTAGAAGAAGTTTTCTTCAGTTGTGAAATAGTGGCTACTATGTGGCAAGATGACCTGCATAAAAAAAGAAAATAAAATGTCACCATAGAAAACAACACATGAGGACTTAGTATTCAACCTTCAGGAAAAGATTAGGTGTAATCACGCTAACTAAGTTACATGCCAAAAATTGCAAGCTCTAAATAACTTGTGAAAACAAAAGGAAAGAAAACAAAAACATATAATAAATAATGTATGACCACTGGTTGGTAAATTGCATCATAGAAGAAGAAAATTTTCCTATGGTTACCCATACATAGGGATGGGTAACCTACCCCAATATTCCATGATTCTTAGGGTCTAGAGGAAGTAAAACCCCTACTAACATAATGATTGATTGGTTTCATATTGGCCTCTAAACAACTACCATGATTTCCCTTACACAATATATGATTCAAAGATTTAGAAAACAACACAAGAACGAAGGATATAAAATTGTGTTCAATACTGATGATACATTCAAAAGGATTATGAGGATAATAAAATATTTTTGTGCAAATCTAATAATTTTGGTAATCTAAAAGGTTTCACTATGCCTTTTTTATCACAACAATAAAAATGTGAAAAAAATATCTATGTAATTATTTGATGAAGAACTAAGATTATTGTTTTAGAAGAAAGAAAAAACATTTTTTGAATCAATAAATATTTTTGAGCACCCAGTTCATTGAATAGAAGTGTTATATAAACAATATCCCATTGGGATGAGAAAATGTGCAGAAATTGTAATAAATTGTGCTACAAGGCAACAAGTGAATTTTACAGATTGGAATGAAAGATACATTAGATGTTTATAGTATTAATTTCTCAAGCATCAATTTTTAATTTCATAACAAGATAAAATAAAAATGTGATGGATAAATCACATATATCCAATATTCAACAAATATATTTTTAGGTTTTACAAAGGTGTCCCAACATAATTTATTTCGTAGTTTGACACTTGATTAGTTCCAAATATTTTCTTTTAAGAAAGGGTCAAAGCCCAAAAAAAATAGTTTACATTGGTTGGATTTATCAATATAGGATTATTCCTCTAGTGCAACACCCCTTTAAAAATTTAAAACTAATGTTGGGAAAGTTTGCCTTCAGATGTCAAATAGAATAAATTGATGTTGATGCTAAGCAACATAGAGAAAGAGAGAGGATGGAAGATCTTAACTGAGAATCATAACACATATCAACGGTCAAATTATCAAGAATAAATATGTACTAAAAACAAAATTCACTACATCAACAAACTAGTTACTAAAGATTTTGCACCATGTTCTTTTAGAAGTTCAATCATAGCCTTCTCGTTAGCACCCTTTGCATTTGAAAATGGTTTCAAAATAAATTTTATCACTTAACTTCTCATAGAAAAAAATGCACATAGGGGATTCAATACCACTAATGTTCAAAAATTGAAAGAGAAAAACAAATTAATAAATACTCCAAACAGGGTAAATATTTATAGCAACAAAAGGTTTGCAAGGGGAAATTCGCACTCCTTGCTCTTGATATATAATACAAGCTTTCAATCGGAAATAAGTTGTGATACCAAAGATGAAAACAAGTAAGAAGCATTTTATAATTACTGTATTATAATAATAAAAAATGTTGTACATCAATATTTTTTGAGAGAAGGGAATAGAATTATAAAGAAAAATGACATGGTATAATCTTTATATACTGGAGCCTGCCAAAACAAATTAAAGGGCTTAGTTCCATGTAGAGATTGTGTAGATTATTTCCATTTGAAGAAATATTTCCATAATTATAGAAATTCTCACATTTTCACTACCTCCGGTTTCAAATATGGACCAAGAGGTGAATACAAAGTCATTCTATCGACATCCTTTATTGATAAACATGTTCTTTAGGGACCTCATGCACCATATTGTCTAAATTTTCAAGTACATCAAATGGTTTCTTCCCTGATGATGGTGTGGGAAGATACCATTTCTGCTTGTTTGCAATTAATTTCATCAAGCTAGTTTTCCAACGAAATTCAAGAGCTTAGTGCATTGATTATGTTCAGCCATAATGTAGCATTCAAACAAGAGAAACGTAGTTTATTAAAAAACATATGGACATGTTATCTATGATTTCTTATTCTACCATTCTACTTATTCTAATATATGTCCAAGGCTAAGAAATAATAACATGCAAGTACCTCTCTCTTTCTTCAATTAAACCATTCAATTGATTGTTAGGTTCTGCAGTTCCTGTTCATGCCCATCATAATCAAGTAAATACTTTCAGAAATTTCTCATTGAAGTTCTTTGAAAACTATTACATAAGTAGACATAAGTAGACAAACATTTTCATATGACACTTCATTCTGACATTGAGTGTTTTCTTATATATTTTGTCCTTTTTTATTATCTAGTATAGATTAGTAAGAAAGCATAACAACAGATGACATAAATATTAGAGATAAAAATAATAATAATTATGTTGACACCAAATCAATGAAGGCTATGACCTTAGAAGAGAACGCACAACATAGTTGTTTATATGAAATTGAACTCCTTGAAAGTCCTTTATGACATTGTTAGTGTCAGTCTTTGCAGCCTTCCTCCAGTGATCAAATATGCTCTTACAAAGTGATTTTAAGGTGTCAAGGTCAAGTTTTATCATTTCAGTGAGTCTTGAAGTAAAATTTGGTCACTAGGCATTAGGTCTAGGGTTTTCTTTCACTCCTTCCAAATTTGTCCAGATGTCGGTCTATGTCACTATTCAGCTGAGTCTACCATCATTCAGATGGTTTTCATTACCATCTCAAGTTCCACTGGGTCATTTTACACCTTGTTCATGCTTCAGTTGCGCCTAGTAAGGTCATTTCCGTCTCCTAGGGTTTTGAAGGAAATTTCTCTTGGACGGTCAAATCATCGGCAAAACTTGTATCCTAATGTTCATACACCTTCCCCTATCCTTAAAGTACCTTATAAAACAGTTCCCATCACTGAGATCCCCCAAATTCCTCATTTTCGCACAAACCCTAGTTTCTTGCTACAACTTGGCAATTTTCTAGGTTGGACCCGTGTTTTGCCTTTTTGGACCCCTTCCCCTCGCTCAATCTTTGAAATTCCACTTTCCCCTGCTTCATAACATCCCTCCCTACTTCCAAGAATTTTCCCAAGAATTTATAAGCCACTTATCCCCTTCATTTCGCTTCATTTCGACAAATCCCTTGTCCCACACATCAGGGTAGGTTTCACTCAAATGATGTTTCTGAGCAACAAAGATGAATTTGGGACAACTGAGAGAGGTGTTTTTCCATAAAATACCAAGGAATAAAAACCTCCTTCACTTTTTACACAGGTGTTATGGTTTTAGAGAATTGTCAAAAATACAATCGCCTCGGGGGGATTGATGCACCTCTGAAGTGACCTTGGGAAAATCAATTTTTCTCCTAGCTTGGTTGGCCGAATGACTTGCTTGATGATACAAATGATAACTAGAGACAAGTATCGTTCTAATGAGCTATCATGAGCTCAATTTTGGGTTGAGGAAGGCATTCAAAAGTTAACCGCAATAGCACTCTGCCTTGAGGCAGCCTCATTTGGCACATTTTTACCAGTCTTGGGAGATTTGATATTTGACAGAGAAAATGAACTCCAAATTGAAAAATTCTGGTTCAGTTGTAAAGTAGACTCAAATAAATTTCCAACGAGCTATCCTATTCCCAATTTGGACACCAGGAAGGCCTCTAAAAGGCTTCCGGAAAAAGCATGATGCACAGGAGGAGGAGCGCGGCGCACATAGAGAGCGCGGCGCACTAGGAGGAATTGCCCAGTGTTAATTTCAATGAGCGCAACACACATGGAGAGCACGGCGCACTGGGTTCTTAGCATGGCACGTATAGCCTCAAGCCCAAAAATGTCTGGAAACCTCACCAAATTGCTCATACTTTGCGTAGATTTGCTAGGTAGGCTTGCTATCTTGTTGTTGCATCAAATTTTATGATAAGAGACAGTGGTTTATGGGTGATAGTGGTTGCAACAAAAAATTTCAAGACCTACTTCTAAATATCCTCAAGCCAATTGCTGCCAGGGTTTAAAAACTCATTTTTTTCTCCAAACATTGTGGAAGGGTCCAAGCCTACATCAGCAGAACAGGGATCACCATCACAACATAAGGCACCTTTGCAAGATGAGGAGCAATTCCATCTTTACACTGATATAGTAAACTTTAATGTTAATGAATAGCACAAGATAGTAGATTAGGTCATCATGGAGAAAGATGATAAGATCAAAGAGCTTAGGGACAATTTTTCTAAGGCCAATTTCATGGTTTGATTTCTAGAGTAGGATAATGAGCAATTGAAGGTAAATCAACTAATCTTGAATAAGCATAAGGTTGATGTTAGCAAAGAAAATGTAAAGGGAAAATAATTATTTGACACAGATGATTTAGATGAGCATCAAGAGTAAGTGACAAGGAAGAGTCCAAAGACTAAAGGACTCAAAAGGGAACTTCAGCAACAAAGGGAACATATGTCTTCAGTTGACCTAATTGCAGGAGAAATCAATGAAAATAGGGAGTTTTGGCTTGAAAAAGTAAATTTACATTTAAACAATCTTCTTAAGAGGGCAAAAAGAGACAACAAATTTCAAAGACACATGGCTACTCATTGCTACACAAGTAATCAGGTCTGCAAAGTCAAAATCAAGCAATTGAAGAAAATACTCTAGGAAACCCTAATCAGGAAAAAAGAGAAGGTTAAGTTGAATTTGGTTGCTGATGCTTCCCTCAGACCAATACAGGACAAGGATGAGGAGCCATTGTAGGAGGAATGGCCATCAGGTGAATGAGAGACTGAATTCGTTCTCCTTCACGATGATGAGATCGATAGAGAGCCAACAACTGCAGAGCTCAAAGAGATCATCCAGGAGCAGCAATCAGAGATTGAGGCCTTATCCCTTGACTTGGAGAGGGCCAAGTGGAACATGAAGTACCTAGAGTAGAGAAACAAGCAACTTGAGGACCAGCATGAGATCATTGAGCTGCAAAACATCCGTGAAGACTAGCAGGCTGCCCAAAGAAGCCTAAATGAGAAGACACCTATTCAGCAGGAGATAGAGGCTGATTGAGAGATTTGGCTCAAGAGGATCCACATCCACTTAGAGAAGCTATTTTCAAAAGAAAATAAGGACAGAGACATGCTAAGGAACATGAAAAACCACTATTGGGCACGAAACAAGGTTTGCAAGGCACGAATAAGGAATTTGAAGGCAAAATTGAGCAAAGCAACAAAAGAGGCAAAAGAGGCAAAAGAGCAAGATCGGCTTCGAATCTTGGCTGAAGCTTCCTTGGCATGTCATAGCACTCCATATAGAACCTCCAGCCCAAATTCCAAGGAATTTGGGACAATTTTGGTCGCATGAGAATTTTTTGGCACAAACACAGGTTTTTTCTTTATACGCGTCGCGCCACTGGCGTGACGCGTAGCATTGGGAGCTCCAAATGAGAAATGGTTTGCATTTTTGGATTTAGTATGCAAAATCACGACTACTGGCACTAGGAGCAAGAAATTTGGGCATGATTTGAGTCTCCAGGAGGTCAAAAACACCCAAAAAATGGCCTCACTACCCCTATTTTGACACACAGGAAGCAATCTTGGGAGAATGAAGATTTGGAGGGGCAAATGAGCTCCAAATTCAAAAATTTCACTTGGGTTGGAAAGTAGACAGGGCAGGCTTTCCAACAAGTACACTTGGACACATTTTGGACTCCCGAAAGTTCCTCAAAACTGGCCACAAATTGGCGTGACGCATACAGAAAAGGGCGCGGCGCATATAGGAAAAAAGGCCCAGAATGCCTCTATTTCGTGAAATTTCGCTTCCCGACTTTTTGTAAGTGGGCCCACTCATATGAAATTTATTGTTTCGCACCTAAGGCTGTTTTAAAAGTATTTTCACTCCAGATGGTCAGTGATCCAAGTGGCAAAGGAAGGCAAAGGGCCACCCAAGCCATTTGTCATGTTTGTGGCGCTGCACCTGTAGCTGATGTTTGGCTCTCCGCCTTCATTTTGTAATGATTTGAGTAACTCCCCAACCCTTGGGCATTCTATCTCTTCATGGCACATTCTATATATTGTATGCAAACCATTTTCAAAGGGTTGGTTGGTTTGTAACTTTTGGGAGACCGTGGGAAAGAAACTCTGTTTCTTCATTGTATATTTTGATAGAGGATTAATGAAAGGAAGCAACTCTATTTCATGAGATTCATGTGGTTGTGAGTGTAGAAAATGTGTCTCTTATGTTTCATATGTATTTCGTTATGTTTCATATTTCATTTCATATTCATCTCCAGTGAACTTTTCTAAGTTAGATAAGGTAGAATTCAATTTTATTGCTCTGCCTGTGGGAAAATTTCATGTTCACTTTTCTTTCATCTTGTTGAAAAGGATTCATGTACTTATGCCCTTTTCACTCTCCTAAGAAATCTCTCCATTCCATGTTACTTCAAACTAAATTGCTAGACTTTCCGCATGTCTTGCCTCACGAAGTAATCTATGCCTTTGTATTTCATTCTCTACTCATTGCGGTTTGTTGGTCCCATACCATCCCAGAAACACAGTCATTCATAAAAATCACTTCTTGTATCCATATTCACTTACTAGCCTAAGATCAATATTGCACTGTAAGTCATCTAAGACCATTTCATTTATCTATTCACTGAGTGTGACTCGGAGAGAGCCCTCTCTTGTTCTGGTAGGGCTGGCTACCAGACTGAGCGTGGTTTGTGGTTATCCTGAATTTTTCCTTCCTTCAGCCTAAGGCGGATTTAGGTGCTAACACCACCCATGGAATTTACCCATGGTATTGTAACCGAAAAAGGCTATAAGTAACAGGTCGCATTTTGTAAAAGGACAGATTGTCCACCACAATGTAGTCCTTACAATTACTATATGTTTGAATAAAAAATTTCTTTTTGGTTTTATTTACTGGGTTGTTCTCCTCTTTCCTTCTGGCATTTCATATTTTTATATCTTGAGACCTCCCCACCAAGATCCATTTAATTTTTTTTAGATGTTGGGGACCTCCCCCCAAAATCTAGACCACCTCTTGAAGACCATATGAGACTTGGTTGTAGAAATTCACTGTAAATACTGGTGTGATTTCATAATAAGACTCCATAGCCCAATGACAAGGCACTGAAATTACAAAAATTTCTTAGAGCCTCGTAGGGAGAGCTCTATCCCCTATGTAGCCAATGTTAGCACAGTTATAGGCTAAGTCATGAGTAGGTTTTGAAATTTTTATTTTTTAAGATAATTTTTGTAAATTTCAAAAAAACTTCATGCACTATGGAAATTTCTAGTAACATCCGATTTTCTCGTTTAGATAGTCTCCCCTATTTTTCAGACAGTCTTTTCGTTATTATTTTATTTCTTGTTTTCTTTAAAAAAAATCCGATGTTACTGAAATTTCCGGTAGCGTTTCATGTTTCAAAAAAAGGCTGAAAATGCAATAGTTTTCGATTGTCTACGTCTCATAACGGCAGAATATATAATCCAAATCATGAGATTCCGTGACTGGATAGGTCACAAACTCCAAGTCAAGTCAAGCGGTAGTCGTTAATCATTTTGGTTGATCGTGTTTGCTAAGTGTCAGTCACAGCCATAGCCAAACATTTTCTACCCCACCCATCTTAAATAACTCGTGTTTCCCAAAATATTAAGTGTGTCTGCAGTGTCAGTCTTAGCTAGTTATTTAAATTCAGACTACCGTTCTTTCCATTCCACATAATGTGCTACTAGAATTTCTAGCCAGTCCAAATTAATGCAGGAAAATTGCCAAATTTGCAAGATTCTCGTACAACCACCTGTAGCATATCAACTAGAGTCTCCAAGGCAACTCGAATTCATCATTACAACTACATGTTGTCTATCATGACATGAAATACTGTGTAATAATGAAGGATTATATGCATGGGAGATTGAACCATAGCTTCATCTCAAATATTCGAAAGTGAAGGAATTGTCCCCATTTCGAATTTCTGAAGAGCAGCTAAGGAGACATTGATTAAGGAGTTTAAGAACATATCCCAAATTTCTAGGCAGCCTAATTCAAGATAGTTGCAACAATTGTTGAGTAAGATTTCACACTTTGACACCTATTCTTCATAATCAGCAAGCAAATATTATATGGCGCCAAAGTCTAGGAAAGGTGGAAAGATCAAGAGAATTGAACCCCAAGGAGATAAGTTAGTTGATGCTAATCCGAAGTTCAGAAGGTTGTTAATTCAGGCAGGCTCGTAACAAACCTGCACGAGGTTAGGAGACTCACATGAAGGTGTAGCCCGTGAATTTGCTCAAACTTTAAATGGATAGGAAGCTACCCTTTTTGGTTTTCAATACAGGTTTTAGAACAGTCAATTGGAGAGGCTTTTAACCTTCCCCACAAAGGAGAAAAGTGGTTTAATGGACAACTTATTACAGCAGGAGATCTCAATGCTTTTATCAGAGATGAATACAAAGATCCTAGTTTGGCCAAAGGAATTCCCAACAATTATCTAAAGAAAGAATGGGAAGAAACAGTCAAGCTAGTTAAGATTTTCCTCACTTGTGAGAGAAGATATACTGTGGTTTTTCTTTACCATATGAGGTTTCTGTTTCATTTTGTAGGTATGAGGACTCTTAATCTACCTTATTTCATATTGAAGAGCCTGACCAAAATGGAAACCTCAATTCGCACACATCAAGAAGCATCAGAGTACAACCTGTATCATCAGGCAATTATCAAGGTTCTGGTTAAAGAAGAATTGTAAAAGAGGAACCAGACTTGGGCCATTTCTTGTTTTACATAGCAGGCCAACTTGCACCAAAACCCAAGAAACTATTAAACCTTCTCCAACATAGGTTAAGAAAAAGAGGACATCAACTGCATCAGCTGAGGGAAGCTTCAAAAGAAAGACAAGAAGAGAATATGTGAGCAGAGGTGCCAAAAGCAAAAAAAAAGAGGCCTTTAGCTGCTAAAAATGGAAAGAAAAAGGAGCAAGGAGAAATATCTTCTTCCCAGAAAGTTGAAATCTCAAAAATGGTTCCTCCTGTTAGACCTTTTCCTAAGGTTGACATAAGAACTAGGAGAAGAAAACTTGTAGTTAAAGAGAAATCTAAAGCGCAAGTGTTTCCTAAAATTCTGGAAGCACATGAGCAACAACAAGAATACTTGCCTCTTGATTCTAATGAGGAAATATTGAAGGAATAAGGGTATACAAGAACTAGTAAAAACAAGAAGGAAGAGCTAAAACTAATTTCTAGAACTAGGAGGAGGCATACTAGGGAAAAGAACAAATACAAGCTAAAATCAAAGGCCCTAAATAACCCTAGTTTGCTGACTCAAGTAATTGTTAGAGAAGAACAACCTACAGAGTTGCAGACTGAGGATCCCTCAATTGTAGAAATCTAAAGATCCTTGAAGAAACAAAGAAGCAAAGCTCCCATGGACCAGCCATCAGAGCCTTCCAAAAGGAAAAGGATCCAAAAAGAAGCAGAAAAGAGAGAGACCATCATCAAAGAAGACACAACAAAAATCACAAGGTCTAAATCTGCTAGAATTAAAACCAACTTGGATAAGCTTGCAAAGGCTGCAACTCACATAGGATGAAAGGGTATTTTGAAGAATTTGTGTTAAAATTTTGAAGTGGAAACATTATCCTACCGAAATTTTCGAAGTGTTTCCAGTTTTTTTCGCTATTACAGGTATTACCGTAATTTCTGATAGCACCTATCACAACAAAAATACACAATTGTCAGCAACAAACCTCTAGGCTAGTTTCAGAAGAAAACAACTCATAATTATATGGATAAAAAATATGATGGATATGAGATAATTATGAGGTTGTTGAAGGTTATGTTTAATGAAGACATATGGTCATTCAATAGGAAAGACCATAAAGAGAAAATTCAACAACAAAAGGGGCAACCAGTCATTTTTCCAGCAACAAAGTGTCTTTCTTCCTCTTCTTCTCATCTACTCCTATACTTTCTGTTTTGATTGGATGGGAGATGGTCTTAATGTCTAAAAGACACTCATGTAACAAGAATATAGTGGAACCACCAATTAAGTAGAGTTGGAGTTGGTGCCTCTCTCCCTATATATACCTTTTGTAAATATCATTTCAGGGTTGGATTTTGGTTCACCTGAAGACTCATCTTAATAAAATAGCTTTTTCTACACTTCATGCCAGAGGATTTTGTGATTCAAGTCATATCTAATGTGTGGTTTGTCTATCTCCTATTTCCAACTTTATAAATTATAAATTTGTAGTAGTTAGTATAGTATGAGTGAGAATCATTAAGAGGATATGACGATGACTTATCTATTGTCCAGTTTTCTGTAAATTATAATATGTGTTCAAGTAGAACTTGCTAGTGAAGGTTTCATAAAGGATTTGTGAGATGCTTTATAGCTGTTTTTACTTCCTAATTGTTGTTTTCCTTGTCAAACCTATTTTAATCTTTTAAATGATAAATTACAACAGCTAGTATAGTATGAATGAGAATCATTAAGAGGATCTAATGATGACTTATATACTATCTAGTTTGATGTAAATCATAATATCAGTTTAAGTAGAAATTATTAGTGAAGGTTTCACAAAGGATTTGTGAAATACTTTATACTTTTCTTACTTTCTAATTGTTCTTCTCCTTGTCAAAAAATAGAGTTTGCTAGAAGGCTTTATGTAGTTGAAGTGACTATCTTAAGATACTCAGTTTCTTAGGATAAATATCAGCTACATGTTCTCTTTCCTTTGCTCCCCTATACTACTCACTTAACCATATAATTTATGATTGCCACAACTTGCCAAATGCATGAAAGTTAAAGAGGAACACAATCATTTCAAAAATCCTTCAAAAGCCATCCCACCACTCAAAAAATCCTTTTAAATTTTGAAATGAAATAATGATGTGTAAGGCTTACTCCTTTTGCAGTCTAGGAGTAACTATGTACGCGAATATTATTCATACACCCATGGAATTGACCCGTGGTATTGTAACTGAAAAAGGCTATAAGTAACAAGTCGTATTTTATAAAAGTATAGATTGTCCATGACAATTTAGTCCTTACAGTTATTATATTTTTCAATAAAAAGTTTCTTTGTGGTTTTATTTACTAGGTGTTCTCCTCTTTTCTTCCGGCATTTCATTTTTTCAGATCTTGGGGACCTCCTCCCCAAGATCCATTTCATTTTTTTTAGATCTTGGGGACCTCCCCCCAAGATCTAGATCACCACTAGAAGACCATATGAGACTTGGTTGTAGAAGTTTATGGAAAAAATTGAACAAGATGTCCAAACTTCAACGTTAGCATGTCTACTTGAAGCAACCACTACTAATTACAAGACAAAAATAGAAAAAAGGTAAATTTACAAGAGGTGCGTATAGAGTATGTTCATTTGCAATCAATTATATATGTCAATAGTAGTGATGGTAAGATATTGATCTCTTGAATGTTACTAAGGCATCTTGAAAATATTTTGTGTGGAATTCTATGATAATTCTTTGGGTTTGTATATATATATATAACTTGCAATTTATGAGATAGCAGGTCTTGAAGACTTTGGAAACTAAGGTTTGAAAACCCTAGCATAGTTTGGATTAAAAGGAACCCTAGGAACAAGAAACCTTATCTAATCATTTCCTCTATAAGAGGTAGATCTAAATCTTGATGATAATAAAATCATGCTAATGTGGGAACAAGGTGGGTGAACAAGTCCAATATTAAGAGGGAGCTAATCGTCTTCAAACGATAAGTACTCTACATCTCCTTGATTATTACTTATGTTATTTCCTTTATAATTTGTTTTTTGTTCTTTCATAGTCTTCCAACAAAGGTTGCATATCAAAATAATAATTATCTGAGATTGAATAATAGTTATAATATTTGGAAGAATGTGGAAAAGCATGAAAGTTAAAAAAAAACGGAGGTAGAAAAGGTCGATTAGATGTTCACCTACCTCAACTAGAAAGAGAGAGATCTGATTGATTCGATTAAAGAACACATTGATAGGTACTAATGTTGATAAATATACTACTTATGTTCAAGAGATAATATGATTTCTTAAAGAGTTTGAAGCTAGACAATGAGAAGAAATTAATATTAACTTTAGAGGGAGCTAGAGGTAGAAATTGAAGGATCTTACAGCTTGAAATTTGGAATCTTGGATGGATACAATAATAATTGAAGTGTGACTAATATAGGACTATATCTTGTAGTAAGAAGAGTTATGATATCATTGTACTGACAAGAGATTAATTCGATCAAGGTACACATTTATTGGGTTAATAATATTGATGATATTGTTATTGGAAGTTCATATAATTTCTTGGAAGAAATAATAACTATGTTATGAAGGAAGAAGATGTGAATACTTGTGCAATCAGTTGTAAAGAAGTTTGGCTCCATAATATGTTCGATGAACTACTTGATGACGTGTTGAAGCTACGTGAGGATTGACAAAGAACCAGGAAGCTTGGAGCTCATTGTGATGTGATGAAAATAGTAGCAAAGAAGTTACAATAGATCTCCACAAAAGAACATGTAGTTGATTCTTTGATGAGTACTCTTCAGAAAAGCTTTGGCTTGTTCTTATTCCTCCTTGCTTGAGAGGGAGTGAGGATTTCCGACCTATTTTAGAGGGAGTGAGGAAGGACACTCTATTCTCCACGTGCTATGTACTATGGCCATAACCAACAGTCGTAAGCCTATTGAAGGCACTGGTCAAGAGAATGGTGGATTGGATAAACATCTGGGATTGATACTTCTTAAGGAAATGTAGCCAAGATAGGAGTAGTCTCGAGCACCAATACTCTTTTAGGATGTGGTAACCAAGATAAGAGTAGTCCTGAGGACCAATATTCTTTGAGGATAGGGTATCCAAGGTAAGAGTAGTCTTAAGGACCAATATTATTTGAGGATGGTTGATATCCAAGATAAAAATAGTTATATAAGGAAATTATTTTTAACCCTTTAGATAAATTACTTAGGAAGGAATTCTTCAAATAGAAAAATAAACAACGGCGAGATAAAAATAACACATATACACGTAGATTTTCCCTGGATCCCAAAAGCAAGACTACAAGATTGATTTGTCATTATATTCCTTTCAATGTTACAATACATATATATACATGTCGAAACATTCTTAAACTCCAATCCATTAACCCTGGATTATAAAATAATCGTAGTTCCCTTGACCAGATCTACAAAATACCATGGGAAGAAAACCATCATACCAAAAACCATGTGCAAAAACCATTGACAAAACCATGGGTAGGTCCACCCACCATCTTTGAGTCTGCTCCCCATCCTTGGGTTTCCCAACTATTATTGGGTCCGCATAAAAATTAATCACAGGGTGCTACCCCAGACCCCATGCACGGGGGCTACTCCTCCTGCAAACTGCCCCTATACTTGGTGCAACATATAATGCTTTATTCTAGTCATAGAAATAATATAACACATACCCAACATTCTCCTTGTTCTTTTATATCCACAATGGGGGTCACATGAGAGCTTTGTCATTGGTCTATCCCTATAATGCCCATTATTTCTCTACACGAAGAAAACTTCTAAATGCTCGCAGACTTCATCAATGCATCTGCAACATTCTTCAAAGTGTTACCCTTTACCAACAACACCTTTTCGTCCTCAACCATATCCCTCACTAAGTGATATTTTACATCAATGTGATTTTTCTTTGAATGATAAGCAATGTTCTTAGACAAGAAAATTACACTTGGATTTTTACAATATATCCTTATAGCTTGCTACACCAACCTATATTTGAACACAATATCTGGAACCAAACTTCTTCCTTGCTTGCATGAGTGGTTTCCATGTATTCAACCTATGTAGTTGAAAGTGCCACTAAATATTGCCTCTTACTCATCCAATTGACTGGTCCTCCAAATAGGTTAAAAACATACCCACTTCATGATCTTCCTTGATCCAAATCTCAAACCCATTCTACATCAACAAAGCCACAAATGTCCAAAGCTCTATCCAATCCTAATCTTCCTTGGTAACACAGACCATAATTACTTGTGCCATGCAAATAACTAAAAACCCACTTAACTGTTGTTTTAGCCCATCAGATTTAGGACAACGAGATGATCATACTGGTACCATTCACTTGCTAGCTTCAATTTTTTGGTGGTCCCAAAGTTTTTCAAAGTGATGACAAGTGGCCAAGATCTATGTATGGCAGAAACTAGAGCTCAAGCCATGGCCAACGAGAGGATAGAGTGCCTTGAAAAGAAGTTGGATTCTTTCAAGGACCTAGCAGACTAGATGCATAAATTCATGGACCAATTCAAAGTGGTCATGTTGGCATTGGATCTAGAGGCACATGGTCTTAGTGAAGACCTTGAAGGAGAATCTAGCCATCATATTCACTTCCATGGAAATCACCAACATTCCCACCCTCGACCACCCAAGCTAGACATGCATAAATTTGATGGCTCTAATTCGGCAGTATGGGTAGCACAAATGGAACAATATTTCATTCTGAATGATATCCAAGATGATCAAACTAGACTACATGTGGGATCCCTTTACTTAGACCAGGAGAGATGGAAATGGTGGCAGTGGCATCAGAAATGATATCCTGGGAACATAACTTGGAAAGTGTTCTCAAATCTCTTTGTGACCTCTTTGATAGAGACTCTAAGTTTTTGGGTAGTCTTACTAAGCTCCAACATATAGGCATAGTAAAAGAATACATTTCAGCCTTTGAGACATTGGCCATCGGCATAGATGGTCTAGGAGATGAATTCTACTTGGAATGTTTTATAAGTGGTCTCAAAGAAGCCATCCAAGCACATTTCTGGATGCACCAGCCACCTACATGGATAGATGCTTGCAACAAGGCCATGGAAGTGGAACACAATTTAGCTACATAGTCTCCTCATCCAAATTTCATAGCCAAGGGATGCCCCACCCAGGCTCACAGCCCTACCCAAACACTTAAGGTTCTAAAGGTGTCTCCAGCAGAAATGGCTAAAGGAAGAAAACAAGGATTTTTCTACTACTGTGATGAAAAATACTCCTCGTGGCATAAATGAAAGGAACCCAAATTATTTCAAATTGATGTTATTGATCACAACTCATATGAGGAAGCCCCACCCCTTGAGGGACCAGAGGATGAAACTAAGGAAAACCAACAGGACAATGTGCTCCCACCTATGCCAGAGGAATCGTTATCTCGCTACATGCTTTGGCGGGCATTTCTATGCCCCAAAATTTCAAAATCAAAGGCTTTATTAAACATCACCCTGTAGTAGTATTGATTGATAGTGGAAACAGTCATAACTTTATCCATCAGTGAGTTGTTGAAGCTGTTCATTGCTTTTTCAAGGTAGTCTCTAATTTCCAGGTCCAGATTGCTGATGTGGGAACAATGAAATGTCAAGGCCGCTAGGAAAATATCAAACTTCATATGGGAGACTACCACCTAAACACACACATGTTTTCAATTAACATGGGTGGTTGTGACATTGTCTTGGGTGCTAAATGGATTCATAAACTAGGCCCAATCACAATGGATTTCCAGGAGTTATATATGAGCTTTAAGTAGAGTGACCACAAGCATACCCTCTGTGGACTCCAGGCAAGAGCTCCTTCTATCGGCAACTCGCATCGCATGGAAAAGTTGTTGAAAATAGGCCATCATGGAGTTATCACCCAGTTTAATGCCATCCAGGCCATAGAGCCCCCTACTCCTTATATTCATACTGAGATGCAACAAGTCTTAAACTGCCACCATCAGGTATTTGACAAACCTAAAGAGATTGCACCCTCTAGAGGGGAACATGATCATAGCATCACATTGGCGCCAAGGGCACAACCGTTGAATATGCACCTTTATCGATATCCCTTTGCCCAAACGAATGAAATTGAAAAACTCATCAAGGAACTCCTTGGAGCAAGTGTTATTCATCCTAGCATCAGTTCTTATTCATCACCAGCGGTCATGGTGCTCAAGAAAGATGGGGAATGGCGCATGTGTTTAGACTTTCAGGCACTCAACAAGCTCACTGTCAAAGACAAATTCCCTATCCCAGTTGTTAATGATCTACTTGATGAACTACATAGTGCCCAATTATTTACTAAGCTAGATCTTCTCTCGGGTTATCACCAACTACACATGAAAGAAGTATACATTCCCAAGACTGCTTGCCGAACTCATGACAACCACTATGAATTCTTGGTCATGCCATTTGGTCTCTGTAATGCCCCATCCACTTTCCAAATACTCATGAATCACTTGCTAAACCATATCTCAGAAAATTTGTGCTTGTTTTCTTTGATGACATTCTCATTTACAGCCTAACCTGGGAAAAAAATCTTCAGCATGTAGAACTGCTCTTGCAACCGCTACAGACCCACAAATTATTTGTCAAATTGTCCAAGTGCTCTTTTGGCATGAACAAAATCGAGTATTTGGGACACATTATGGGTCGTGAAGGTGTTTGGGTGGATCCCAAAAAGATACAGGCAATGCAAGATTGGCCCCAACCAAAAACATTGAAGACTTTGAGGGGATTCTTGGGTCTCACCAGCTACTATCGCAAATTTGTCCACAATTATGGTTGCATTGCTAGACCCCTCACTAACCTTCTCAAGAAAAATTCATTCCTCTAGACTAATGCAGCACACCAGGAATTTATGGCTCTCAAACAGACCATGTGTTCCAATCCCGTATTGACACTACCCGACTTCACCAAATATTTTGTGATTGAATGTGATGCTTCAAGTACTGGTATTGGTGTCGTTTTAATGCAAGAAGGTCGACCCTTGGCTTTCACCAGCCAAAAACTGATTGGGAAACATCTGGGACACTCTACCTATGAGAAGGAGATGATTACCATCTTACATGCAGTAGATATCTGGTGACCATACTTATTGGGGC
Source organism: Pinus taeda (assembly GCA_000404065.3). Lineage (NCBI taxonomy): Eukaryota > Viridiplantae > Streptophyta > Pinopsida > Pinales > Pinaceae > Pinus > Pinus taeda. The sequence goes on from APFE031096566.1 coordinate 73,219, forward strand.
AATGTTTCCAAATCCGCACAGGCCATCAAAGCCTCAAATATTTTTTGGAGTGATGTCTATCCTTGCCCTAAAAAAATGAATCGTTGGCCAAAATGTTGGGATATGATTATGATATAATTTATAAAAAAAGGCATGAAAATGTAGTAGTAGATGATTTATCATGCCAATTTGAGGATGAAAGCACCCTGCTATCAATTTCTCTTCCCATACCAGATTGGATTGAAGAAGCCCACAAGGAATGGTTTTCACACCCCTCTCTCTCCCAACCCATTAATAACTTGTGAGCAGATCCTAATTCCTCAGTTGGCTACTCTTGGAAGGATGAGATTCTTCACTACAAGGATAGAGTAGTTATATCTCTGACATCCAACCTCAAAACATGCATCTTCACAGAGTTGCACTCATCTCCCACTGCAGGCCATGCAAGATTTTAGAGGACTTATGCTCGCACTCATCATTCTTTCTTTTGGACAAGCATGAGAACTGACATTCTTACTTTTGTAGTTGAATGTGATGTGTGTCAACACCATAAAGGAGAAACAATGAAGTTACTAGGAACCTTACAACCATTTACAATCCCTGCTTCCATTCGGACAGATGTTTCTATGGATTTCATTATAGGTCTCCCACAGTTAGGCAACAAATCAGTCATCATGGTGGTTGTCGACAAACATTCTAAATATGCTCATTTTTGTGCTCTACCCAACCCATGTGTGGCTCAATCTTTCATGGACTTGTTGTGTGTGGAGCATGATTGTTCATAGGTCTTTTTTTCAGCCAGATGTATACCCCAGGAAGTTTGTACACCCCTTCACGCGGGGGGGACTTGTCCCCCCCCCTGCGTGGGTCCCGGGGGGGTGATCCCCCCTGGCTGGGGGGTCCGGGGGCCAGCGCCCCCGAAGCTAAAAATAGATGTAAATTTGCCTTGTAAAAGTATAGTAATTTCTAGTCAATCTAGGCCATTCATTAGGCGGATGATCTGACGGTAGAAATTATGTTTAGTTTATGGTTTTTTACCCTAGAAGGCAACCCCTCTCTTTGTATGAGGGCATTGTATTTGAGGTTGTGAAATAGATGTGTATTCTATGTCCGAGTGAGAAAACAGAGGATATTACAGCAGATTTGCTATAGGTTGTGTCTCTTTATTTTGCTGGATAATAGAAAGGAAGGACTGGCTATTCGGGGTGGACGTAGCCCAAACTGGGTGAACCACATCTATCTGTGTCTCTCTTGTTTTATGCATTTTCTATGTTTATATTTCTACAATATTTTATATGCTCCATTGCTCCGTAATATATAATTTTCTAACAACTGGTATCAGAGCCGAAGGTCTATTTGGTTGATAAACTCACAGGAAAGAAGGGTTCCTTGTTCGAGTGGGAGAAATGGTGGAAGATGGTAAGTTTAGGGTCGAGAAATTTAACGGCCAAAACTTCTCATTGTGGAAGATGCAAATTGATGATTATCTGTATCAGAAAGATTTATACCTACCATTGGGTGGAAAAGGAAAGATGCCAACGGGTATGAAAGATGAAGAATGGAATCTTCTCAATAGAAAGGCACTCGGAACAATACGGTTGTGCCTTGCAGCGTCGGTCGCCTTCAACATTTCCAAGGAAACAACAAAAAAGGGTTTGATTAAGACGTTGGAGAAACTATATGAAATACCCTCGGCCTCAAACAAGGTATTTCTTATGAAACTGTTATTTAATATGAAGATGTCGGAAGGTGGATCTGTTGCAGATCATTTAAATGATTTTAATACTGTTACAAGGTAGTTATGTTCTGTAGGGGTAAACTTTGATGATGAAGTTAGAGCTCTATTATTCTTGTGCTCATTGCTAGAAAGTTGGAATGATTTAGTAACGGCCATTAGTAACTCTGTGTCTGGATCTAGTACTTTAAAGTTTGATGATGTTGTAGGTGCTATCCTTAGTGAGGAAATGCGACATAAAAGCTCTAGTGAGATATCAGGAAATGCTTTGAGTGCAAAGTCTAGGGGAAGAAAAATGGAAAGAGGAAAGAGCTCAGGATATCGCAGTAAATCAAGGAAAGGCAGATCCAAGTCCAGATCGGGGATAGTGTGCTGGAAATGCGGAAAGAAAGGACACCTAAAGAAGACTGTAGATCTCGGAAGGGAAAAGAAGGAGATTCACAGCAAGAAAACAATCATGAAGCAAATGTGACAGGTGAGGTGTTACAAGATGCTTTGATTCTTTCTTTCGAAAATATTATTGATTCTTGGGTGGTAGATTCAAGGGCGTCATTCCATGCCACACCTGAAAAGAAATACTTTCATGACTATGTTCAAGGAGATTTTGGACAAGTTCGTTTGGGTGATGATAAACACTGTAAAATTGTTGGAATGGGTAAGGTTCTTGTAAAACAGAAGAATGGAAACCAATGGCTACTAAAGGAGGTAAGGCATGTTCCAGATCTAAAGAAAAATCTGATTTCAACAGGGCAGTTAGGCGGTGAAGGTTGTGTGACAACTTTCACAGATAAAGCTTGGAAGGTCACCAAAGGAGCCCTGGTAATAGCAAAAGGCGAAAAGGTTGGTACATTGTATTTATGCAATGGTATTTCTAACTCTGTTAATGCTTTAACTTCCAAAGGAGCAGATGCAGCATTATGGAATCATAGGCTTGGACACATGAGTGAAAAAGGGATGAAGATTCTTCACTCAAGGAATTTGTTGCCGGGTTTGAAGAATGTTGATTTGGACTTCCGTGAGTATTGCATTTATGGAAAACAGAAGAGAGTTAGATTTCTCAGAGTTGGGAAAGAAAAGAAGAATGAAAAAATAGAGCTTGTGCATACAGATGTATGTGGACTTGCTCAGGTATCATCTCTCGGTGGCTCTCGTTATTATGTTACTTTTATTGATGATGCAACTAGAAAAACTTGGATTTATTGTATTAAGAATAAATCTAATGTATTTGATACTTTCAACAAATGGAAATATTTTGTTGAGATTGAGACAGGAAAGAAATTGAAGTGTCTTAGATTAGACAATGGAGGTGAATATTGCAACAAAGAGTTTGATAGGTACTGTTCAGAGCATGGTATTCGTAGAGAGAGGATAGTTCCAAGAACACCACAAGAAAATGGTGTGTCAGAAAGGATGAACAGGACAATCATGGAGCATGCAAAGTGCATGAGATTGCATGCAGGATTGCCTTTACAGTTTTGGGCAGATGTTGTAGATACTATTGTTTATCTAATAAACAGAGGGCCTTCAAGTTCCTTGGATGGTGGTGTGCCGGAGGAAGCATGGAAAGGTAAAAAGGTAAACTACTCCTTTTTAAAGCCTTTTGGTTGTGAGGCCTTTGTCCATATTGATAAAGAAAATAGAACAAAGCTTGAGGCAAAGTCAAAGAAATGTATCTTTATTGTATATGGTGTTAATGAGTTTGTTTATCGCTTATATGATTATGAAAATCACAAAATCATTAGGAGAAAAGATGTAATATTCAATGAAAAGGTCTTGTATAAGAATTAGTTGCAGGAAAAGAAATAGGAAAAAGAAAACAAGGAATACACGGTTCTTGATGAAATCACTAAAAAAGTAAAGGTGCCTGAAAATAATAAAAATACTCAACAACCACAACAGCAACAACCACCACAACAGCAATAGGCACCCCAAACACCTGAAAGTGGTGTTAGAAGATCTACCAGGATAAGTAGAACCCCTGAACGATACTCTCCTTCATTATATTATTTGTTGTTGACTGATTCCAGTGAACCCAAATGTTATGAAGAAGCAATGCAGGTTGAAAGAAGGAAGAAGTGGGAGGTAGCCATGGAAGAAGAGATGGACTCCTTAATGCATAACCAGACTTGGGACTTAGTCAGGTTGCCTACAGGTAAAACTACATTGCATAATAAATGGGTTTACAAGTTGAAGCAAGAATATGGAGGAAAACAGAGGTACAAAGATAGACTTGTGGTGAAGGGTTTTGCACATAAGAAAGGCATTGATTTTGATGAAATATTTCTCCTGTTGTTAAAATGACTTCAATCATAACTATTTTAAGTCTAGTGGCAGTTGAAGATTTGCATCTTGAGCAGTTAGATGTAAAGATATCCTTTCTCCATGGGCATTTGGAGGAAGAGATATATATGCAGCATCCACAAGGATATGAAGTGAAAGGGAAGGAGAAGCTAGTGTGTAGGTTGAAGAAGAGCTTGTATGGCTTAAAACAGGCTCCAAGGTAGTGGTATCTAAAATTTGGCAAGTTTATGTCTGAACAAGGTATACTATATCTCATTCTAATCATTGTGTTTATCTGAAAAAGAAAAATGATGGCATCTATATTATATTGTTATTATATGTAGATAACACGCTTGTTGCAGGATTTAACATGCAGGAAATAAATGTGCTCCAAATAAAATTGGCAAATTCATTTACAATGAAGGATTTGGGAGCTGCAAAACAAATCCTTGGTATGAGAATAACTAGAGACAGGAAAAATCGTAAATTAACATTGTCTCAGAATGAGTACTTACAAAAGGTGTTGAAAAGATTTAACATGCACAATGCAAAACCAGTTAGTACACCTTTTGCAAGCCATTTCAAACTTAGTAAGGAAATGTGCCCAAAGACCCAA
>APFE031096566.1:84558-99729 GCA_000404065.3 Pinus taeda
AAAAATTAGAGCTTGTGCATACAAATGTATGGGGACCTGCTCAGGTATCATCTCTCGGTGGCTCTCATTATTATGTTACTTTTATTGATGATGTAACTAGAAAACTTGGATTTATTGTATTAAGAATAAATCTAATGTATTTGATACATTCAACAAATGGAAATATTTTGTTGAGATTGAGACAGGAAAGAAATTGAAGTGTCTTAGATTAGACAATGGAGGTGAATATTGCAACAAAGAGTTTGATAGGTACTGTTCAGAGCATGGTATTCGTAGAGAGAGGATAGTTCCAAGAACACCACAAGAAAATGGTGTGTCAGAAAGGATGAACAGGACAATCATGGAGCATGCAAAGTGCATGAGATTGCATGCAGGATTGCCTTTACAGTTTTGGGCAGATGTTGTAGATACTATTGTTTATCTAATAAACAGAGGGCCTTCAAGTTCCTTGGATGGTGGTGTGCCGGAGGAAGCATGGAAAGGTAAAAAGGTAAACTACTCCTTTTTAAAGCCTTTTGGTTGTGAGGCCTTTGTCCATATTGATAAAGAAAATAGAACAAAGCTTGAGGCAAAGTCAAAGAAATGTATCTTTATTGTATATGGTGTTAATGAGTTTGTTTATCGCTTATATGATTATGAAAATCACAAAATCATTAGGAGAAAAGATGTAATATTCAATGAAAAGGTCTTGTATAAGAATTAGTTGCAGGAAAAGAAATAGGAAAAAGAAAACAAGGAATACACGGTTCTTGATGAAATCACTAAAAAAGTAAAGGTGCCTGAAAATAATAAAAATACTCAACAACCACAACAGCAACAACCACCACAACAGCAATAGGCACCCCAAACACCTGAAAGTGGTGTTAGAAGATCTACCAGGATAAGTAGAACCCCTGAACGATACTCTCCTTCATTATATTATTTGTTGTTGACTGATTCCAGTGAACCCAAATGTTATGAAGAAGCAATGCAGGTTGAAAGAAGGAAGAAGTGGGAGGTAGCCATGGAAGAAGAGATGGACTCCTTAATGCATAACCAGACTTGGGACTTAGTCAGGTTGCCTACAGGTAAAACTACATTGCATAATAAATGGGTTTACAAGTTGAAGCAAGAATATGGAGGAAAACAGAGGTACAAAGATAGACTTGTGGTGAAGGGTTTTGCACATAAGAAAGGCATTGATTTTGATGAAATATTTCTCCTGTTGTTAAAATGACTTCAATCATAACTATTTTAAGTCTAGTGGCAGTTGAAGATTTGCATCTTGAGCAGTTAGATGTAAAGATATCCTTTCTCCATGGGCATTTGGAGGAAGAGATATATATGCAGCATCCACAAGGATATGAAGTGAAAGGGAAGGAGAAGCTAGTGTGTAGGTTGAAGAAGAGCTTGTATGGCTTAAAACAGGCTCCAAGGTAGTGGTATCTAAAATTTGACAAGTTTATGTCTGAACAAGGTTATACTAGATGTCACTCTGATCATTGTGTTTATCTGAAAAAGTAAAATGACGGCAGCCATATTATATTGTTATTGTATGTAGATGACATGCTTGTTGCAAGATTTAACATGCAGGAAATAAATGTGCTCAAAAGAAAATTGGAAAATTCATTTGCAATGAAGGATTTGGGAGCTGCAAAACAAACCCTTGGTATGAGAATAACTAGAGACAGGAAAAATCGTAAATTAACATTGTCTCAGAATGAGTACATACAAAAGGTGTTGAAAAGATTTAACATGCACAATGCAAAACCAGTTAGTACAACTTTTGCTAGCCATTTCAAACTTAGCAAGGAAATGTGCCCAAAGACCCAAGAAGACGTGGATTATATGTCTAGTTCCATATGCATCAACAATTGGAAGCTTAATGTATGCAATGAGTTCTGTACAAAGGCTTGAATATTGCAATTGCAGTGGGAGTTGTAAGCAAGTACATGAAAAATCCAGGAAAGGAAACATTGCGATGGCAGTTGAAATGGATCTCAGCATATTTGAAAGTACCAGAAATCAAGCATTATGGCCTTGTGGTTCAAACATTTCTCTACAGGGATATGTTGATGCAGATATGGCAGGTGACAGAGATAACAGGAGGAGCAGTACAGGATATGTATTCATTGTTGGTGGAACAACTGTCAGTTGGGTTTCAAAAAATCCAAAGTGTTGTTGCACTTTCAACAACAGAAGCAGAGTATGTTGCTGCTACAGAGGCTAGTAAAGAAATGATTTGGTTACAAAGGTTTATGGGTGAATTGGGTAAGGAGCATGATATGGGCACGTTATACAGTGATAGCCAAAGTGCCATTCATCTTGCAAAGAACTCACATTTCATTCCAGGACTAAACATATACAGCTCAAGTACCATTTCATACAATCAGTGTTGGAAGATGGACAGTTGAAGCTGGAAAAGATACACACTAGCCAAAATCCTGCAGATATGCTAACAAAAGTTGTAACCAGGGAGAAACTGAGAAAATGCTCAGTTTCAATTGGTCTTCAAGGACGAAGATGAAGATGAGAAATAGCGAGGTCCAAAAGAGGAGTCATTGTCCAACAAATGAAGCAGTGATGGAGTTGCTACAATCAATCTCCAAGTGGGAGATTGTTGTGTGTCGAGCATGATTGTTCAGAGGTCTTTGTTTCAACCGGATGTATACCCCAGGAAGTTTGTACACCCCTCCGTGCGGGGGGGTGCGGGGGGGACTTGTCCCCTTTGCATGGGTCGGGGGGGGGCAATACCCCCTAGCTGGGGGGTCCTGGGGCTAGTGGTCCCCCGACGGGGGCTCGGGGGCAGCACCCCCGAAGCTAAAAATAGATGTAAATTTTCCTTGTAAAAGTATAGTAATTTTTGTTCAATCTAGGCCATTCATTAGGTGGATGATTTGACGATAGAACTTATGTTTAGTTTAGGGTTTTTTGCCCTAGAAGGCAACCCCTCTCTTTGTATGAGGGCATTGTATTTGAGGCTGTGAAATAGATGTCTATTCTGTGTGTGAGCGAGAAACGGAGAGGTGAGACTGTGAGAGAAAATAGAGGATATTACAACGGATTTGCTGTAGGTTGTGTCTCTTCATTTTGTTGGATAATAGAAAGGAAGGACTGGCTATTTGGGGTGGATGTAGCCCAAACTGGGTGAACCACGTATATCTGTGTCTCTCTTGTTTTATGTGTTTTCTATGTTTATATTTCCACAATATTTTATGTGTTCCATTGCTCCGTAATATATAATTTTCTAAGAGGACTAGATCTTCAAACTGCATGGCATGCCCACTTCCATTGTGTATGATCGTGACCCGAATTTCACCAGTAACTTTTAGAAATAACTTTTCAAGCTACAAGGCACCCAACTCCAATTAAGTACTTCCCATGATCCCCAAACTGATGGTCAAACTGAAGCAGTCAACAAATGTTTGGAGAAATACCTAAGGTGTTTCACTTCATAAAAGAAACATCAATGGGTTATCTTTAGCTGAATGGTGGTATAATACTAACTATCATTAAGCCACAAAGATGACTCCATATGAAACAGTGTATCGCTAATTTCCACCTTCACCTATTTCTTATATCCCTGATGCTCTAAGGTGAAAGAAGTGGATCAACTTCTACAAAACCATGCAGCCATGCTAGCCTATCTCAAAGATAATCTCCATCAAGATCATAATTGAATGAAGCAACAGGAAGACCAACATCATTCAGAGTGCACATTTCAAGAAGGGGATCAGGTATTCCTATGGATGCAACCATATAAGAAAAAATTGCTGAAAGAAAAGGGTTGCCAAAAATTAGCTCCAAAATTCTACGGACCTTATCAAATACTTCAGCGCATTGGAGCAGTAGCCTACAAGCTGGCCTTGCCACCAACTTCAAAAATCCACCCAATCTTCCATGCATCATGCCTCAAGAAAGTGGCGGGGAACAATTGTTGAATTCAAACCAGTCTACTTGAATTGGATGAAGAAGGTTCATTCTGGGTCCAACCTGAACAGGTCCTCGATACGTGAGAATGATATCTGCATGGTTGCATGATCAGGGAAGTCCTCTCCAGTGGAAAGAAACCTCTCCAAAAGATGTAACCTGGGAACCAACCACTATTCTTTAGTAGTTTCTCCAGCTTCAGCCTTGAGGACAAGGTCACTTTTGGTGGGGGAGGGCACTTTAGGGTCCAACCCTAACCCCTTTATTTATGTAATAAGGTCACGTTATAGTTATAGTTATTCAAAGAGTCAATAGAGATCGTATTAATAATTGTAAGTGTTCAACCCACTGTAGAAATTTCTCTATAGATCAGCTAGCTCTGATACCATGTAGAAATTCTCACTGCAGATTACCTAATAATGCAATATACTAAAGAAAAATACTTAATCTACTTCTACAATCAAACTTGCAGAAGCTTAATCGATTTGGGAAAGATCAAATAGAAAACATATAACAGAGAAGAAGAATCAATACACGTGAAATATAGAACAATACCTTGGGGAAAGCCTCAGCTAAAAACCCCACTATCTGTATTATCACACAAGGTGGAAATACATCAAGATTACACAAAGCTTTAGCTCTCACAGCTAGCCAGCTCTCAGTATAATCCTCCTGGATGCTCATAGGCAAACAAGGCTTCTCACAAACCTTCTCCTCTTCCCTCCAAACCTCCTATTTCCTTGTGCAGTTTCTCTGGGTGATCCTACTATTACCAAGTGTAACATTGATGACTCACACTGATCTCACACCCCGCTCTAACACACTGTCAAAACTGCGCAATCCTTAAGGAATGTTGTTCCTTCTACATGGATGAGTTTCCTTTATAGGAAAATTCCTCCAACTGATAGTACATTGTTCCTGTTTTTAATCTCAACCGGGTCTTTGTCTGAACTGACATGCATGAGTTCTTTATGAGAGAATCTTCAGTTATCTAGAGTACACTAGTTTCATGCATGCATGCATTAACTGACTAAACTCACAATTAGTTCCTCAAATTGTTTGGAACTAATTTAATTGGGCTTAACTCAAATACAACTCATCCTTATCTCCTTAATTAAGGGATAATCTCCTCAATCAAAGTAATAATTATTGCATGACTTCACAAAGACCTCTAGCTTGAATTTCTCCAACTAATTAATCCAATATGAATTAATTAATTATTTTTCAAGCAGCCAGTGAGACAAAATTCGAATTTTAATTCACAAATCTAATTCAAGGACAAACTAAAATTGGAATATACTGAATGTTAATTTTAGCATTTCTATTTTATAATTTCTTGTTACAATTCTCAACACCCACATTTAAGAAAGGGACCACAGTTACTTACAAATAGGCCATGGTATTAGATAGATGGTATTGAGAGAACCATGGTAATGACCCATGCTATTTTATGTATGTTTCCTATATAAAGGATAGAGACTCCCCATTGAGACATATCAAGTCTTATTTTGTAATCAAGTTGTACTCTACTAGAGGTTTCCCCCTCGAAGAGGCAAGTGAACATTGCTTTCATCTCTTAATAATAAAATACTTGTTGTTTTTCTCATTTTGTTCTTTGTTCTGGGTTGTACTTCTTCACATATTTGGTATTATGGAATTTCTCACAGGTCAAGAGCATAACAGTTCTGGGATCATCATCAATAATAGATAAAGAAAAATTTTAATAGAAAGCATATGGACTCTACCTTTCTGTTTTCCTTCTCTCTCAAACTAATCTTCTCAAAGCTAGAGTTTTTGGCTCTTCCTCTTTTGATTCATGTTCTGTTGTAGAGTCTGATTCTTCCTCCTTTACATCAAACTCTATCTTCATAGGTTCCTATGGTAGGAATTTATGTTTAATAAAATATTTCACCTCTCTAAACACCACATCTCAATTGTACACAACCTTACTTGTTTATGGTTTCCAAAGCTTATGACCTTTCAAACCATCCTTATACCCAGTAAAGGTGCACCTTTCAAATTTACTATCCAACTTGGTTCTTTTCTCCTTTGGAACATGTACATATGAATAACAGCCAGCTACCCTCACATGTCAAAGAGTGTGTTTCTCACCAGTCCATACCTCATGTGGTGTCTTATCCTCCAACATTTATGAAGGTGATATATTAAATAGGTAACATGTAGTCTCCACTGCCTCTGCCCAAAATTCTTCTCCTAACCTGACACCATTGAGCATGCTTCTTTCCTTTTCCATCAATTCCCTATTCATTCTTTCCACAACTCCATTTTGATGAGGTGTGTATGGAGTATTCTTCTCTCATGTTATACCACACTTCTTACAAAAATCTTCAAATTCCTTCTTGCATAAGTCTCCACCATTATCCGTCCTCAACACCTTGATCTTCTTCTCTGCCTAATTTTACACCAAAGACTTAAATTATTTAAACCTTTCAAAGACTTCAAATTTCTCCATAAGGAAATATATCCATGCATTCCTTTAGAATTCATCTATAAATGGGACACAATACATATACTTACCTATTGATGGAACCAACACAGGTCCAAACACATCACTCTGCACAAGATCTAATATCTCTTTCGCCCTCTTGGAACTAGAGGGGAAAATCACCTTATTTTTCTTCTCATATACACAATGTTTAAAGAAATTGAAATAAAGAGAGAAATTATACATACCTTCTACCTTTCCATTACCATGCAGTATTGGAAGGCCCTTCTCTCTAATATGTTCAGGCCTTTGATGCCATAACACAGTCTTTTATCTAGATACTACTAGGTTTTTCGATCCACTTTCAGGAACCACAAAATTGTTGCACCCATCAACAACAATGCTCCCTATAAGCTTGTACATAGTTCCAATATAAACTCGTCGCATCAATACTAGTGCTCCTTGAACCATATTACTGGTATATTTCTCGAACATCACCTGCATCAACTATCTTGCTTATAGAAATCATGTTTATGGCCAATGGATTAATATGCAACACACCAGGAAGTGTTATAATCATTCCCCCTTGCGACTTTAGCTTGAATTTTATACGTCTGATGATTTTTTCCTTCCTATCATCCCCTAAGAAGATATCACCACCATCATATTTCTCATATTAATCAAAGATAGACTCCCTATGGGGAGTGAAGTGAAAGGATGCACCTGAGTCAATCAACCATGCCTCATGATCTACATGTATACTTGAAGAAGAATCCAAGTACATATCCCCACCTTATTCTAAGGTGGTTTTCACCTATGTAGAAAGAGCATCATCAGATCCCTTTCCTTTCTCAAGAGATTTAGATCTATAGTCCTTTTTGTAGTTCCCTTCCTTTCCACATTTCAAGCACACCTTTACAAGTTTTCCTGGAGATTTAGATCTCCCTATAGATTTAGATCTCCTAGTAGAGTTAGATCTCCCACTCAAGGACTTATTTTTGTTTTTGTTATGGGACTCTACCCGTACAGACAAGACATCTCCATTTTGGCTCTCCATATTTTTCCATCTCATCTCCTCCAATAGGAAGGATGAGAATATTTCATCAAACTTCAAGGTAGTTGTATTACTACATATTTTCACAACCAAACTATCCCATGATTCTGGCAGAGAATGTAGAAAACTAATGCACTTATCTTTGTCTGAAATTTTTATATCAACAAATAAAAACTGGATTACCACAGTATTAAAGGTGTTTAGATGCTCTATTACCGAGTCACCATCCTTGATTATCAGGTTATGTACCTTTTTTCACATGAAAATTTTGTTCACTAGAGAATTAGATTGGTATTAAGTCCCTAACTTGTCCCACAAAGCCTTCATCGTAGCTTCCCCTGATACATATAATAATATTGAATCTGAGATACACAATTATATTGTGCTCTTTGCCTTATAATCCAACTTCACCCAGTCTTTTGCTGACATTTTCGTTGGTTCAGTACTTGGATCTACCGTGATCCAATGATATTTATCCACCAACAAATCCTCCATCTTGAGCTTCCACAACTCAAAACTTTGTCCATTGAATTTCTTGATCTCTATCTTTCAATTGTTCACCATATTCTTTAGCAACAATAATCGATTATGTTTATCTTCCACTATAACAGGGTCTACTACGAGCCCAAGAAAAAGCCCTCAGCAACAAAGGTGTCCCCTTGAAGTTGAAACAACTATGATACCAAATGTAGGTTTTAACCCCATACAGAAATTACTTGCGAACACATTTTTCAAATAAAAAAATAAACAATGGCAAGAACATAAAACAAATATACACAAAGATTTTCCCCCAAATCCCAAAACTAGGACCACCATATTGATTTTCATTATATTATTTTCAATGTTACAATACACATATACATGATGAAGCATTCATAAACCCCAATCCAATAACCCTGGATTAGAACATAATTGTGGTTCCCTTGATCAGATTTAAAAAGTACCATGTGTAGAGAACCATCATGCCCAAAACCATATGTAAAACCCATGCACAAAACCATGGGTAGGTTCGCCCACCATATTTGGGTCTGGCCCCCCATCCTTGGGTCCACCCACCTATTATTGGGTCCGCATAACAAAAATTCCTGGGGTGCTGCCCTAGACCCTGTGCAGGGGGGTTACCACCCCCTGTAAACGCCCCCATTGTGCCCGACACAATGTACAATGCCTGATTCTAGTCATGGAAATAATATAACACATACCCAAGAAGGACATACCTATTGAAAATTTGGGTGGGGTATATTCCTTCTTAGGTGGTGGTGTTGTCCAAATATATGCTTCCCAGCATTATGTCATGAGCTAGCAGAGAGATATAACTTGTTAGTCAAGGCCTTACTATGTTTGAAAATGTTGGTTATGATGTTATGATAATGTTTATCAATTTGAATCCCTTCTTATGAAAATATTTCAATTTGAGAGTATCTTTTTGTGTCATTATGAATACCTCCCTAACTAAGAGGGAGTGTTGGAAATGTAACTAGGTTCGGTCTTCATAATAATTATTATCAATATATGTATTTCATGTAAAAGAAAAAAGAAGAAAAAGGTTTTTTATTGTTATGATTATTTTTATTCGTCAAAGCATATTCTTCATGCTTATAGGGTCATTTGAGTCAAGAAGAAAATTTATTATGATTCATTAAGTTAAAGTCCCATTTGGACCTTTTAAAAGAAAAGAAAATAAATTTATCCTTAATTCAATGTGTCTTCACAAGACCAAGTCAGCGCTCTAAATGGATAAGTCAACAGGCCCATAAGTTGTGTCTCTTTATATGGTTGAATAACTATATATTGGCACATGTGCTCCACATTTTATCGCATCAATTTATGTGCAAGAAGAATGATAATTTTAGAGAGGAGAGAGAAGAAGGAAGTCACATGAGAGATAAATGAGTTGATTTCTTCCCTAATTATGTTCACACCTGCGAGCTTTCTTAGGAATATTTTTTGGTGTTGCAGGCCCGAAATTTCAAGAGATGACCAATTTTTTTTATTTGACCGGAATTGACTTCTATTGACTATGATTTGTTGGGAGTGGATTGAAGGAGGGTTGACTTGGGTCTTTGTTGTAGTAATGGTCTTGGTCTTGGGTCTTTGATATCTCACTTTAACCTTATTCTATATGAAGAGGATTTTCTTGGGTATTCCCCCTTGTGGGCTTTTTACCCTGGCTTGGAGCCTACATATTTTTCTTCTTTGTTTCTTGTTATCTTCATGTTTAGTATTTTTGTAATTGTCTAAAGAAGAAGGCAACATAAAATTTAATAAGAAGCCAACAAACATTCATAAGTAATTATCAAGTAAGAGATATATACCCTAAACTATTATCGTCCTCATTTCTTAATAATCCTTATAATCTAAGGCTTTCTCAGGTCTCTTTAACCATATTTATACTTATGAATTTATACCAAGACACATCATATTGATCTTTGAAATAGCCACCACACCATAATTGGGCCTCTTGTGCTGCAAAATATTTAAACTTTTTATCCCACTAATTACACAACTCCTCCTATAGATATCTCACTTTAATAAATGGGTCTTAGAAACATAATAATCTTTTATCCTTAAATGGAGACTATGTTCTCAAGGAATACCAACAAAGGCTCTATGGTATCCTAGAAGAATTGTAATTCTCAATCTCTCTAGAGGGAGAAATGCCTCACCCAAAGTGTAGCTGAGAATGTTAAAGAGATAGGGAGATGCAACAAGACATCCATAAGATATGGGTTGTACAAGGAACGAAATAAATGGTAGGAAAGGAAGTGAAAAACATATAGGTATATATAACAGAGAACAAGACAATATGGTGAAAACACAACTTCTATTAATAAATGAAATAACAAACTATTGTAACACAAACTAGTTACAATGGCGGTAGTTATCTATGAAGAGAGAGATGGTGGATACATTCATTCAATAAACATATCACAAGAGCTTGAGCGAATGGATTTTTTAACATAAATAGAGAATCCTAGAGGCCCAAAAACCATAACCCTAGAAGATGAAGCACTAAAAGGCTTGTGGGCCCCAAGGTGGATAGTTGGTACATAAACTTCCTGGGAGCACAACCCTTGCATACAATATCTATTTGGGGAACACAATAGATTTTTGGAAAGAACCATTCAAATATTATAATTTTCTATTAGGGCCAAGAAATTCCATGGCAACCCTCTGTAGAAAATATGTTGTAGGTTAACCTGATAATGCAATATAAATTAAAGAAGAATACTATAACCTACTTCTACTATCAATTTGTGGAAGCTTAAAGATCGAGTTGAATAATATAACTAGAAGAAGAAGAATCAATCGCACAATACACATGAAACTACATTGGGGAAAGCCTCAGCTAAAAGCCCCATACTATTGTATTATCATACAGGTGAAAATACATAGGAATTATACAAAGCCTTAGCTCTCATAGCTAGCCAGCTCTCAGTACAATCCTCACAAATGCTCACAAGAAATCTTGGTTTCTCTCCATCCTTCCTCTCTACCCTCCAAGCTCCTATTTCCTTTTTTTGTTCCTTGTGGATGATTCTCCTTTACCAAGTGGAAGACCCTCCTCCAAAACTGTGCAATCCTCAAGAATTATTCCTTGACTGCATGCATGAGTTTTCTTTATAAGAAAACACATGCAACTAATAGTACATTGTCCTTGAACATTAATCTCAACTAGGTCTTTCTCAGAATATACATGCATGAGTTTATGATGAGGGAATCTTTAGTTAACTGGAGTAACACTAGTTGAGTGCATTAATGCATCAATTGACTGTTAACTCACTATTAGTTCCTCAAATAGTTTGGAAATAATTTAACTGGACTTAACTCGGTAAACTGAGTTAACTAATTACAACTCAAATATAACTCAATCTTATCTCCTTAATTTAAGGGATAACTCTTGCACGACTTCATAAAGACTTCTAACTTGAATTTCTCCAACTAATTAATTTAAATTAAATTAATTAATTATTTCCAAGTAGTTGTTAAGACTAAATTTGATTTTAATTCACAATTTAATTTAAGGAAAATTAAATTGAAATATTCTTGTTTCCATATTTCAACACTACCTCTCAACAAGAAAGGGATTATCTTCCAACCAGATCCTATCTCTATGGGACTTGAATTCACAATTTGACAATGCCATTGTCAAAATGTCAGCATCTTGCTCCTCTTTTGAAATATACTACAACAACATGATCCTCTCGACCTGTGAAAAGCCATGGGAAAAAAATCTTGCCTTATGCTTCTCCACACTACCATTAGCAGCTTGCTTTACCTTGTAAAGCCAACGGGAACTCACAACTGACTTGTTCTCTAGTCTCAGAACCACATCCCAAACACTATTATGAACTATGGAGTCATACTCCTCCACCATAGCATCAACCCAAATCGGTTACTGCATTGGTTCCTCAAAGGAATATGGATCGGTCTCAACACATTCCCTAGCAAGGGCCATGTATCCAGTGTACCTCTTAGGTGACCTCCTCTATCTACGCTGAAACGATGGTGCTCCCACATTCTCTCTCGCGTCCTCCAATAATCTGTCAGCTTCTCTTGTGCGCTTTCGTCCATATCTGGAAGACTCTTCTTGAGTGGATGTCTCCACTCCTTGAACCTCTGCATGCAGCTGCTCTGCATCAGTCTGAGGCTCCTCCTCCTTAGGAACCAACAGTTCCTCCACAACCTATAGTTGGAGCTCCCTCTCAAGGGAAACTTGTATGGCCTACTACTCATCAAACTTGAGATCTCTGCGAACCATTGTCCCCCAACGGGTAAGCAAGTACACCCAAGAATTGTGAGGTGTATCAGTGTACCCCACAAATATCCCCAACTCTCCTGTTAGCTCAAGATTCTTCTGTGCATGCTTTTTGACAAGGAAATATGTCGATGAGCCAAAGATCCTGAAGTGACCCACATCTGGTCTCTTACCGAAGAAAGCTTCCTCTGGTGTCTTCATCCCAAGTATGCAATGTGGGCTTCTATTATGCAAATAGACCATTGTGTTGCATGCCTCAGCCCACAAGTGAAGTGGTAGGCCTTGGTCATGCACCATTTCCTATGCTACCCCTACAATAGTTCTGTTCTTCCTCTTAGCCACCCCATTCTGTTGTGGGTTATGAGGTGCCGTCAACTCTCGTTTAATTCCTTCCACTACACAGAAGTCCTTAAACTCTTGAGAGACATATTCTCAACCGTTGTCGCTTCTCAAGGCTTTGATCTTCTTCCTTGACACTTTCTCAACCAAAGCTTTGAAGACACAAAACTTTGTGAAGGTTTGATCCTTCTTCTGCATGAAATAAATCCAGCATTTATGAGAATAGTCATCAATGAAAATCAAATAATACCTTTGTTTCACTGCAGATGCCATCAAGAATGGTCCACACAAATCAGTATGAAATCGCTCTAAGATAGCCTCTACTCAACTGTCTCGATCATGAAAGGAAGACTTGGTGTACTTTCCCAAGGTACAACCTTTTCATGATTAAACTTTCTCAAGTTTACCTTTGGGAAGTCCTGTAGATATATGTTGCATTATCTTCAAAGCCCCATGATGCAAATGGCCCAACTACCTATGCCATAACTCGCCAATGTCTTGGTTTCGCACCAATTCTGCTTTCATACTCAATGCTGCACAATCATATACCTCTAGTTTATAGAGATTCTTCAACCGAATCCCTATCCTCTTGGTCAGACCCATGGCTATGTGTCTTAGGAACGCCTTTCCTTTAATGAACACAACATCGTAGCCTTTTTCCTCCAACATCGCGACTGATACCAAGTTCTTCTTCAATCCAGGCACATACGTTACATATATCAAGGTGATATGAGCTCCATGCTCCCTCTGAAAAGAAACCATGCCCACTCCTGAAACACTATAGTTTCCATCATTACCCATCTCTATGCACATCTTGAGGTCTTTCTTCTCCAAGGCATTGAATAAATGTTTATTGCCAGTCATGTGGAATGAGGCTGCACTATCAAGATACCAAACACAACCCATCATCGATGACACCCTGCATGCAATGAGGGTAAAGTCCATTTCGCACTGAGAGGCTAATGCCTCACTTTCCAATCCTTCCAAGGATCCCTTCCTCGACTTCTTCAATGGGAAATCAGTCAAATAATGTCCCATCTTGTGACAATTAAAGCATCTCAATTTAGACATGTCACCCTTCTTCCCTCCATGAGAAGAATTCGATTTGAAATGGGAAGCCTTCCCCTTCCTTTTCCTTGCCTTACTTGCTAAGCCAGATTTTCTTCATCATCATTCTTGGATGAGGAACCATCTCATGTGCTCCTCCTGATCTCCTCTTGCATAAGATTTGACCATAGTCGTTCCCAATCTAGTAGTTTCTCCATTCCATTCACAGAGTTTTGGTAGCTATTCCAACTCTTTGGAAGGCCAAGGAGAGCGAGCCTCACCATATCATCATCAACAATAGTTATTGCCACACTACCAAGCTCATCTCTGTAGGTGGTGAGCTTATTCAGATATGTGGAAATAGTATTTCCCTTCTCCATCTTGATTCTACGAAG
The DNA here is from genome assembly GCA_000404065.3 of Pinus taeda. Taxonomy (NCBI): domain Eukaryota; kingdom Viridiplantae; phylum Streptophyta; class Pinopsida; order Pinales; family Pinaceae; genus Pinus; species Pinus taeda. Next base: position 98,508 of record APFE031096566.1, read on the forward strand.
CTTATCCTTGAGCACCAATTTTGTCTGGTCGCTACTATTCTGGTAGAGGTCCTTTAATGTCTTCCACAATGAAAATGGAGTATCCTTCCCATGGAGACTCGAGATAATATGGTCTTGAACTCCCTCAAGGATGATCCGTATCACCTTCAACACACACTTCTTCCACTCAGACAATACTTATGCTTTATTTGAATCTAGCTTTGGGATTTCTTAATCAATGAATTCCTTCAAGCAATTGTATTCTAATACATCCTCCATTATATCTTTCCATGCTATGTAATTTGAGCTACCTTCCTAGGCATACTCGAGTCTCAAGACATAGAACACCATTGGTCAACCTTAAAGTATGATATGAATTTGATATGGACCTGCAACCCCGAACTTCATACTTTGAATTCTCTTCTCAGTATACTATTCACAACTATGATACCATGTAGAAAATATGTTGTCAGTTAACCCGATAATGCAATATAAATCAAAGCAGAATACTATAAACTACTTCTACTATTTATTTGTGGAAGACTAAAGATTGAGTTGAATAATATAACCATAAGAAGGAGAATAAATCACACAATGCAGATGAAAATACTTTGGGGAAAGCCTCAACTAAAAAACCCACACTATTGTATTATCATACAGGTGGAAATACATAGGAATTATACAAAACTTTAGCTCTCACAGCTAACCATCTCTCAGTACAATACTCACAGATGCTAATAGGCAATCTTGGCTTCTCTCCATCCTTCCTCTTTGCCCTCCAAGCTCCTATTTCCTTGTGCTATTCCTCGTGGATGATTCTCCTTTACCAAGTGGAAGACCCTCCTCCAAAACTACGCAATCCTCAAGAATTATTCCTTGACTCCATGCATGAGTTTTATTTATAAGAAAACACATGGAAGTAATAGTACATTGTCCTTTAACATTAATCTCAACTGGGTCTTTCTCAGAATAGAAATGCATGAGTTTCTGATGAGGGAATCTTCTGTTAACTGGAGTAGCACTAGTTGAGTGCATTAATGCATCAGCTGACTATTAACTCACTATTAGTTCCTCAAACAGCTTGGAACTAATTTAACTAGAATTAACTCAGTAAACTAATTTAACTAATTACAACTCAAATATACATCACTCTTATCTCCTTAATTTAAGGGATAACTCTTGCATGACTTCAAAAAGACTTCTAACTTGAATTTCTCCAACTAATTAATTTAAAATAAATTAA
>APFE031096572.1:0-13063 GCA_000404065.3 Pinus taeda
ACAACAATTAAATGTTAAGAAAACGTGTAGTCAATATACAATTATAAATTAAAATTGTTTATATGTACCAAAGGCAACTAACTAAAAGCAAATGTTAAATAAACTAGAAGTTATAGTTAGCACATTACGAAAGGCCACTAACTAAAAGCAAATGTTAAATAAACTAAAAGTTATAGTTAGCACATTATTTACAGTAGTTAGGGATTTAGGTAAAAAAAATAAAAAAGTGAATAAGATTTACACATCAAAATGAAACACATGTATCATGTATTATAAAAACTTACAATAGTTAAAAAATGAAATAACACATTCACACAAAAAAAAAACTAAAAATAAAATTTAATCATTATAAAAGAACATATCGGGCAGATAACAAAAGCCATTGAGTGGGGATATGACCAACAATGATGTCACTGGCATATAGCTTCATTTGCCAAAAAAAAAAAAACCACAAGAGTGAACATGCCCTCACTCACAAAATGGGCCGAGTACAAAAAAGAGGGAATCCCTCGTAACTTAATATGTGCCTTTAATACATATTTAAAAAATATATTTCTTTAATACATATTTAAAATATATGTATTTAATAAAAATATATATTTGTTCTTTTCCCTTTTTAATACATTCTCACTTTTTTATTTTTCCAATTTGTTTTCAATAAATTTTTGTTCTTCTTTTCTTTAATTTTTTATTTTTTTACTTTACTTATCTCTTAAACTTAATATCTTAAACAATTTAATGGAAAATAATATGAAGTACAATCCTCATGGGAAAGAGCTACTGCTATAATTGGCATTGCTATACTTAGTTCATCGCACACTTCATGGAATTTAAAACCAAATATCTTTGGAACATAGCTCTGCATTGACCTGGATCTCTTTATGAATTGAATCGAAAAGAGAGATTGTAAACATCTCCCATAGTGTACTGTAGAGCATGTAACTTTTCTCAATCCAATGATAATTATATGCAATAATACTACCAACAATGATATGGGAAGCAGGTGGACTGCCACACAGATTTCCAATGCGTCCTCCATTCTCAATCTGAGAGATCGTTGTGACATCCAAAGCTCAAGGATATCATATAGCGGATTTAGTGCAACAGATGATCAACTACAACTAGAAATTTCTTCAAAATGGAAATGGAATGAATGTATAGATATAAAACCATTTGCATGCACATGCAAGGCCGTAGAGAAGCAAAAGCAATTTTTTCTTGTGAAGATCAAAGAATTCTGCATTATCATCCTTGTTGAAGCTTCAAAATTTTGAGAGAGATACTTTTCAGAGTTTATAATTATAAACATATTTTATAATTAAAAATATTTAGACACAATGGATAAAGATATTATTAAAAATGGGAGGGACTAGTTCTCAAACAGAAGCTTAATAGGGCCCTCTTTTTTTATGGTTACAATATACATATCAGAACAAGCTGATAAGAGTCACATGGCAGCCATCATATCAACCAGAATATTCCATCATCGACCGAATATACGCCAGCATCCGCAGCGCTGCAGGATTCGATCGTGGCCGAGGTGCGTGAAATCGACTACCCGACCACTACATCATGCACTCATGTGCAAGATAAAGATATTATTAGATTGTTATGAAACCCAAAAAAATAATTTAAAGTCATAGTCAATAGGTTTAAGCTATGACCCATACTCTAATATACTGAAAAGAACCAATAGAGAAACAAAAAAAAGTGGTTTTCAAAAAAAGAAATGTGAAACTTACTTCAGTAAAAAATATTTACTGACAGATCAGAGCAGGAGCAAATCTAGTTTTCAAAACTTAGGGAAGAATATTATTGGCCTAAATTGATAACTCAACAGGGTGCCACAATCTCTAGATAGTTAGAACTTTACCTCTATGAACAAAAAAAAAATAACTAAAAAATTCTAGTTAAATTTTTTTTTAAGAGGTCCATTCCAATGATATAAAAACTATGGCAGACTATTGAGCTATCGATCTTCTGGAACTGCTTTAAACATAGGTTAGTTCGATAATATTCTTGACTAAGGTCTATCGAAGACTAGATCCACTCCTACTCTGGTCAGTCCTTGTAAGGGCATCTCTAAAAGCAATTAATAGTCCTTGTAAGGGCATCTCTAAAAGCAATTAATGGGAGAGATATATTCATTGTGAACTTTGAAACAATCAAATGGAGAAAAGTTGTAACAGTTCAACTTTTGACAGCTTCTGCAGAATATAGAAACGAAGATCAGTCAAAACAGTTTCAAGGCATCTTTTCTAGTCAAAATTGTCCAGATTCCTATAGAGATTGGTTGGAATCACAAGTTTGAGTTGTGAACAATGTTATGAGAATTGAACTAGAACCTATGAAATCAGTCGGTCCAGTTGTTTTTGGTCCAAAACCAGTTTGAACCAGAGTAGGAGTAGGTTGGTTCGATACCGAAATGGCTCAAGACGGATGTTGTGCGGTTTGTGCCTTTCCAGGTTTTTATTTTTTTATTTTCTCATTTGGTTGGCCGGCTTCTAATTCCCCTATCTCAGCTTAATAGTCAAGGCCCTTAGCTAATATTCAAGCCTATAGTCTATTATTTCCATGCATTTCATGGTAATGTTAAATTCTTAGAGCAAAAATGATTCATTTTCATCATTTTACTTAAATTTTTAACATTACCATGAAATGACTCACAATGTTTGAGAGTGGTTCCAACCTCATTGGGTTTCATAAGAATAAAATAGAATTTTGGATTTCACTCAAAATAGACTTAATAATTTTTCAAGCATTACCATGAAATGACTCACAACGTTTGAGAGTGGTTCCAACCTCTGTATCCATCACTCAACAAAATCTTGACCTGACATGTTACACTTTTTCTATTTTATTTTAATGCTTAGAGGCTTATATTGATGATGAAAATCTCAATAGCATGATTTTTTTGGATGCTAGAGGTCATTTAGTATCTTTGGTTTAGGGTTGGGTTGCACTCAATGCTATTTTAGTTTTTGGTTATGTGCATCCTCACATACTATATAAATGAGAACTTTTGTTTATTTGTATATAATTGGTTTGGATTCATATGGATGTATATGTATATATATGTTTTTCTTTAAAATTTGAATATTTTATGTTTTTTTGGTCAATTAATTTGTTGGTCCCGTTTTTTTACTAGCTCTCAGTCCACAAGGTTTTTCTGTTCTGATAACATTGGTTGTGAAAAGGGATTTTTTGGGGTGCTGAATTCATATGTGCATTTAAAAAAACTCAATTTAAACAACAAGCATAAAGATTTGAACAAAAATAAATTCACCAAATTCCAGCGAAAATTTCCAAAATCTCTAATAATTAAACAACATCATTCTGCAACCATCGACACAAATATCACAAAAGTTTAAATTCTTAAAGTCTCTCTATGCAACAACAAGATGAGTGCAGTTTCCTAATTACTCTATTTATATTGGTTGCAAGATATGAGTGTTTATGAATGCATCAATGCCAAGACTAAATATTCAACTCTGTCACTTCAGCACAGGGTAGGAATTTAATCATTGATTTTTATTTTTATTTTTTTTTAATCATAGTTGATAAGCAAATCACCTAAGCCAATCACACAAACAACACTGTCACCACGCTAAATTCTACTTGTCAGCAATGTATTTATTCTACGCATTACAATTTAAACAAAAATCCAATTTCAAGCTCGGAGCATGTATTGATGGGTCACTAGCCTAAATGTATGCTTCCTTTAAGCAAACCTCAATCACTCCTGTCCACGAAATGACTAATTCTCACGCATACAGAGACTCGGAGCAATATCTAGTTGTAACGTTCAGCGAAAAGGGGTCTTCTGAGAAAGAGAGGGCATATGTCCCACAAGAGAGAGAGCCAATGCTCAGTCAATGTTAAAAGGACAACGTACAACATGTAGAGAGATGTAAAAACACCAGGCAATGAATAGAACTTGCAGACGATGGAGATACCTCAAGTTTCTTGATGGAATTGTATTCCATGAACGTACGATCTGTGGAAGTGAGAGAATACCATCCAACCAAAAAACACACAGCTCGAGGGAGTGAAAAGGGCGATTTACAGGAAAGAAAAATGGTCGAACAACCATGAAAATCCAAATTAACAACTACCTACACTTTTACTATCCACCATTAATATATTGTAATATGAAAAAAAACCCACGACATAGATACTAGCTTCCTACCTCACTAACTACTCAACAGATATTAACAAACTGCAAGGGGGCCATCAGAATGCAAACAATAATTTCAATAAAGAACAAATTAACACAACAACATGCTCAACCCACATAGGAAATCAATGCAAATGAAGACATGATTTATTATTGTAAAAATGGGAAATCCAGCATAGAATTAATTCTGCCACGCTTTGTATTATGTATTAATAGGCAAGTTACAGACTTTGGTTCATCTTTGTGCTTTTCAATGAAATTCAGGCAGCATCCCTCTTCATTCCCGGCCAAAGAACCGCTTTTCCTTTACAAGCAATCCCCCACTTTCCTTTCTCTTTTTGGTTTTAAATTGCAACCTTTTGGGACAACCCGAGTTTTGTAAGCAAATTGATGAGTTTTATTTGTCGTTTTTAGCAAATAGCAGACTTGTTTGAGAGCTGAGGAGGAGAGGAAGGTCTACTAGGGAAAAGGAGGCGAAAAACGGGTGATTTTAGCATCCCAACTAAAAGAACTTCGTGTTTGGACCAAATTTATTCGGCAAGTTGTGGTTTCCAGGTATCGGCACCAAATTTGACCATTTTGTTTTGGTTTTTTTCTTGTTTTTTCTTGAATTTCTACAATTCATTGATTATCAATGATTTTTTTGTGGATTTGATTGTGTTTTTTTTCATTTTTGTTGCATAAAGTGGAGAGGGTTTCATTTTTGTTAAAAATGCAAAAACTTAATTGTTAGATTTACTAGTTTAATTTTTCTTGTGCTTTATTTTTTTGCATCATTTTCTATTGAGTTTGAATGTGCATTTTTTCTATTATTGTTGGATTGAGTTGAGATTTTTTTTTGTTTGTCAAAAATTCAATGTATTGTGTCATGTATGTAATTTTATTTTTTTAACTTGCAATTCTTATTGTGCCATAGGTTTAACTTCAAACATCATCTTACATTAAAACTCGAGAGTTCAACTAAGTTACAAACATGCCAAGGAAATTGGACCCTCTGTGGGAATTTGGTGAACCTGATGGAGGGTTTGATAGAATAAACTTGTCTTGCAAGTTGTGTGGGCAGCGTATGTCAGAGGAGGTTTATAGATTGAAATATCACCTTACACAAATCCCTGGACGTGATATAGAGCCTTGCACCAATACAAATTCCGAAATCATCCGAAGAGCCATAAGATCATTGGAAGAATTAGAGCAAGACAAAGTGACCAAAGTATATCTGAAGAAGCACCTAGCAGGGAGTGTGTTAGGATGTGAATATGGAAATGGCACTGGTTTTACTTCAGCATCAAATGTCTACAACCAAACCTGTAGCTACCTCATCATTTTTTGTTCTTAGAACCATGGCTAGTTCACAACCATCTATCACTTCAATGCTTAAAAAAAATGAGAAAGAACAAGTTGACAAGTTGTTGGGCAAGTTTCTCCTTTTGAGTGATTTTCCTTTCAGCGTTGCAAGGAATAATCAATTTTTCCAGCCTGTCGTTGATGTTATTGCAATTGTTAGCCCAGGGTACATAATCCATTCTTATGATGACTTTAGAGGCCGCATTCTTCAAGATGAAAAGGTAGACTGCACCAAAAGATTAGAAGAGTTTAGGGCATCATGGGCACAAACAGGGTGCACTGTGATGTCACATGGTTGGACCAACCAAAATGGGATAACCCTTATAAACTTCTTAATTAATTTTCCTAAGGGGACAATGTTTATGAAATTTGTTGATGCATCTTCACATATCAAATATGCAAAATTATTATGTGTTGTTGGATGTGTTTATTTTAGAGGTGGGTGCAGAACATGTCCAAGTCATAACGAACAATGCTGCAAATTATGTTGTTGCTGGCAAAATGCTTATGGAGAGGCATCCTACTTTATTTTGGACACCTTGTGCTACACATTGTATTGATTTGATGTTGGAAGACATAGGAAAATTTTATTTTGTCAAAGATATTATTAACTCATCAAAAAGCATTACAAAATTTATATATAATCATGCATATGTGCTTAGCTTGATAAGAAAATTCACCACCAACAAAGAGTTGGTGCGCCCCGCCATTACACAGTTTGCCACGAGTTTCATATCTCTTCAATCCCTCTTGAATTTTATATGGGATGTGAAGAGAATGTTTCTTTCAGATGAGTGGCGTGTTTTAACATTTAGCCACAAACCAAAGGGAGAGGCCATATGCAGATTAGTTTCATACCAGGAAAACTTCTAGGCGGGAGTGCATGAGGTGTGCAGCGTTACTGAACCTTTGGTAAAGGTTCTTCCATTAGTTGATGGTGAGAATCTCGCAATGGGTTATTTGTATGAGACCATGGACAAGGCCAAAGAATCCATTCGAGCCTACTATGATGATCTTCAGGATGCGAGCACCATTGGAGTGTATTTGAAAAAATACACAACAAAAAGTGCAACAGGTTAAACTTAAAACTTAAATATTTAAATTTCCAATTAATTTTTTGAATTCATTAAATAATATTTTTTTATAGTTATTATTTTATGGTCTTTGTACAGGTTAGAGTCCGAGTGACTTAATGACATGGTGTACGTCTACTACAATATTCAATTGTGGGTGAGGCAACTTGAGAGGATACATGATATGGAGGCCATCTCATTGGATGAGATTGACATCACTGCTGCATGGAGGGTTGAAGGGTTGAAGTCGAGAGGCATCTCAAGAAGTCTGTCAATAATTGGTTAGAGCAGGAAGTAGTGAAAGGCATAGAAAGGGAGGAGGAGGAACAATAGGAGGAGGTGACACCACCTACCGAGGCTACCCCTGCCACCAGTAGAGGACATGGTCTACCTCCTGTAGACCTTAGTTCTTCAGCTTCTAGAGCACAATGGAGTCCACTGTCAACTCCAATGACTTCTACATCTAGAGGGAAAGGGAAAGCTATTCCATTTTCTCGCAAGAAAAGCAGAAGAAATCAATAGTATTAGTTATTTGGTTCATTTCATTGTATATGACATTATGACTCATGATATGAGATACATTATTATAATTTTTGTTGATATATTGACGCTGAGTTGGGACTCACGAGTCAAGACTTACTATTCAAGTCATGATTCACTGTTATGTCTGATGTAGCATTATCATATTTATGTGTCAATGTATTTATTTTATGTTGTAAATGCTTTAGATATTAAAAAAATTGAATATTTTTGTATTTTATGATTTTTTCACTGGCTGATTTAATTCCGATCACGATTTTGACAACATTAATTTTAATACACAATCTTTTTATATAATAGTACTCTATCTTAATTTTATATCTTATGCGCTTCTCTTAGGCTTTTAATTGAATTAAGAGATCGACACCAAGTGTGATGGCATGGAGAATTCATATTAACAAGTAGATATTTTTCATCGTTAATAATTGTCAACTTTGAGAATTGCAATCATCATAGAACCCATTTCATAGCCAATTGTTCTTCAGATCCGATTTTGATCTTTCATATACCTTTCCAAAAAATGATAGGAATGATCAATCGAATTCTACAATTACAACTAATTATCAATAGCAGGTTAAAACCTAAAATAAGAACTAATTATCCATAGAAAATATAAAACCCAAAATAAAACTTACCGTTATGTTAACGCATCCATCTAAATCTAATGTCATCAAATTCTGTAAGGAGACTTGGAAAGAGTCTCTAAGATTGAATCAGTTACTCAACTGATTCCAAACAAATAAAAAAACAGGCAAGTTGTCAAGTAATTATACTTCTCTTCTCATTCCTTTCTGGTTCTATGACCCAACCCATTTTTTAATTAAATTAGCCAGCTCAAGTTTCAACAAGGAAAGAGTTGTACAAGTCCACCTAAGAAATTCAAGTGAGACCATTTTGGGTAATTGATTTGACCGTAGCAGTTGTCACGTGCACACATCAATCCTATCATGATAGTACTTAGATTTTCCATGTTATGATTGACGGAGCAGTTAAGTGTTGCGGATTATTTGACTATTAGCAAAGGAAAACATGTTTCAAAACTATTCCAGAATAATAGCTTCCTATATTTAGTTATTGATAAAGCCATGTTGGAATTATTAATTCTTAGCTATTGATCAAGGTGAAACAAGTGATCATTATCATAATTGCTCAGCGTGAAGTAGAAATTATCTCGACGTGAAGAGTTTGAATTTAAGTTTTACTGGGTTGTAAAATCTAGTTGGAAATGAGATATTCTCTCCAATTAGTTGGATATTTTAGTATGCTATTTAGAAAATCTCTTTGTGTCTATCTAGAGGCATAAATATCTGTATAATTATTTGTTAAATAAATCACTCAACAAAAATTGGTGTGTTGAAACAATGTCTACTCTTTCATTTCTCTACAAAACTTTTAATCATATATATTTTGTAATATAAATGAAAGCATTATTCAACATTCGGTTTAAGACGCACCAACCTTGTTAATAGATACACACGAAGCCTAAACATACACCAGATACACCACAATAAAGGTATCATGAAACCAAAAAAACTTTCCATACAATTGTTTATTATACTTGTAATGGCTCAAATAAGGAAAGTCCATAGGCACCGCAAAAATTGAAGACTCGTAATTCAGTAAGATGTAAGATCACTTCCCCGAACAATGCACTTCCCCGAACTTATCATTGTGACTGCAAGAAAAGAGCAATCCTAAAATAAGAAAGTATCAAAGTCATGGCCTAATATCTAGTCATAAAAAGTTAAAGCACAAAGGTAAACCCCTAATGTGCATCAATGTTTAGATATTCAAGGCTTTCATAACTCTTTCAAAGTTGTGGCAGCCCATTATCCCTTAGCTTCACACACCTGGATCCAAAAGTGTCACACATGAAAATCCGTTCATGCGCTTTGCACGTTATGCGACAATATTTTAGTAAAATTTGTTTATGCTGCAGCAAGTCACTTCTTTTTCCAGAGGTTAGTGCTTTGAGCCATACTTCAACATTCACAGACCTTTAGATAAGCTAGCATTATAAAATATAGTTATAAGGGTATTTACCTGCAATGTGGGATTTGAACATAAGAACCCTCAGTCAAGATTATCTGTTAGTGGTATAGGAATTCAAATTCTTCACCTAGAAGGGCTCGAATTGGGGTCTAAATGGTTTCTTCCCACATATGGCCCTTTGGTTTACCCATGTTGGTGGTTACAAATTTTATGAATTGTTTATGGCCATATTAAGGCTTACTAGTCTATCTGTTGTTGCTTACTAGTCTATCTGTTGTTGCTGATGAGGTACTCAGTTATCTGTTTTGTAGATTTTTCTTTTGAATATAGCACTTGTTTTCACTGCAATTTTTTCTTATATCATTTTTCATGTTTTGATCTATGTTATGCAAGTTTAGGTTGTACAGTTCATTAGCACAATCTATTTTGATAGAGATATAATTACAATCTCTTTGTCATGCTTGTTCTGAGCTATGCTTAAAAAATTACAGAGACAAAGATTGGTGTACATGCTAATCAAGCTAGTTCTCCACAACTTAGGTATTATAGTTTTTGTGTTAAATAGAATGATTAATGGTGGATCAAACAAATTGACATACACATGTTTCAGCAATTGACATACACATGTTTCAACTTGTATGTTTCAGCTTGTTTAAGAGCACCAACAAATCATAAGAAAGGAGCGTGGGAAAATTGGTAGTATGTTCAGAAAAAGGCAAGACTGATCTAAACAATAACTTGTTAAAAAAAATTATATCATTTACAAAAATAATAAACTCCACTTACAAAAATTATATCATTTACAAAAATAATAAACTCCATTTACAAAAATTATATCATTTACAAAAATAATAAACTCCATTTACAAAAATATTGAATGGCTAGTGTTCTGACAAATTCTAAATGTGAACAACCTATTGGTGGGTCTAATCATGTAAATGGAAGCAGGGGATGGCCTCCCTCAACTAGTTTGGGTCGAAAAGTAACTAAGAAACCACTGAGGGAGACAAAGTTGCACAAATTAATTTTTATGCCCTCTGATCATGGAACTCATTTAGCTTACTATCGTTAAAGACAAAAACTTTATGATGGATACCAGTCTTGGGTATACATTTTAGCTATTTTAAAAAAGTGGTGTATTTTTCAGGGATTGAAGTACTTGCTGGAAGGGGAAAGCTACAAGCCCTGGATCAAAAATATATAGTTTTTGGATGGATGCTCACTAGAAGAGGTGGCACACTCACTGGCCATCTTGCTGTCACCAAAGCTGAAGAGGTGGCACACTCACTGGCCATCTTGCTGTCACCAAAGCTTTTCTGGTTGGTTAGTGAGAGTGCCACTTAGCGAGGTGAGAAAGCACATCGGAAGGGCAAATGTTTTGATAGGAGGCTAGTCTCTTTAGCTCTTTCCCATCCAGGATGTGTTTCAAACTTCGATTAAAGCACCACTTATTTGCAACAGTTGCAATGTATATCCAAGACATACTTACATCTATCACATAAAATTTGTTTTATACATTCAAATAAGTTTGATTTGGTAAACCAGATGACATAGAAATTAAAATGTGCAACTTCTTCTGCCTGGATGGTTTCTCAGCTACATTTAAACCCATTCTCCTTCTCCCTCACTTTCCTTACACAAGCAAGATGTAGCTTTTAGAAGTGGTTTCTCAGCTGCATTCGAACCCATTCTCTTCTCCCCACTTTCTTTACATGATTAGATGCACAAGCAAGATGCCCGCATTTAGAAATTGTAAGAACACTAGTCTTTCACACTATTGTAAAAGACTTGCCTTCCCTAAAGATTGAAGTTACTGCCATTTTCTCCAGGGTCCTTTCTTGTGCTCTGTGGTGCTCTTAAACAAGATTACGGTCAACCTATTTGATTCACTATAAATCATTTCATTTAAAACCTATTTGATTCACTATAAATCATTTCATTTAAAACACATACTGTAGTACCTACTTCATGCAAAACCTAACCTGGTTCATGTCTGATATACCATGCACATCAATCTTCATCTCTATAATCTTTTAAGTGCAACTCAAAAATGGCATGATGAAGAGATTTTAATGGTATCTTTATTAGATCAGACAAAACTAATGTATTTGTGTAAACTAAACTTGCAGCCCATAGATCAAAACATGGAAAAGTAAATAATGTTAAAATGGCAATAAAAAATAACACTTAGTCAAAAGAAAATCTACAATTTAAAAAGTTGTAGAAAGCTAAGTACCACACCAGCAATAGCAGATATACCAGAAAGCCTTAATATGGCCAGGGGCAACTCATATAGTTTGTGACCACCAACAATCCAACTATTACAAACTATTACTTGTAAGAAGTTCTAAATGATAACTAACCAAAACATTTGTTCATATCAAACATAATTAATATAATTAATGCAATAAACATTTCATATATTTGCAAATGCATGGAATTGAGAGCCCCAGCTGCAAAAACAAATAAGCCATAAAGACAAAAGAAAACAAAACATCCATGGGAGAAGCTATCACCAGTATTTGATCACCACCTTCCAGGGGAAATTCTCCATTCATCGTAAGTCTGTCAACGCCCATATTGAGGTTAAGACTTTCATTAGCTATATCACCAGCATTTGATCACCACCTTCCAGGGGAAATTCTCCATTCATCGTAAGTCTGTCAACGCCGATATTGAGGTTAAGACTTCCATCCGTTGGGAATGGGACCAAACTACCGGCAATCAACCAACAAGCATTACGTTTAACTGACTAAAGAAATCTGCGGTAAAGAGAGAGAACTGGACAAAAGCCCGTATAAGTCATCTGGAGAAGCCTCAAGGTCTGCACAAAAGCAGGATTCGGCACGACGTGCATCTTTGCTCGGGATAAAGAGATGATAAGCTTGGAATCTGATGCAAACCCACCATCCCTCCCTCCATTACCAAGATAGGGTTTCAGTTGTAGATCCAAGAACAGTCGATGGCACGCGAAAGCCACTCTGGTGCCTATCGCACCCATCAAATCCTGGATCGACATTCTAGATGCTACAGCGGAGGTAAGTTATCGTCGATCAGTGTTGCCCTTTAACAATGGCCAGTGCGCTGTTACATTTAACTGTTCTTCGCACGCGAAAGCCAGGCCGGTGCCTATCGTACCCATCAAATCCTGGATAGTCATTCCAGATGCTACAGCGGAGGTAAGGTATTGTCGATCAGTGTTTCCTTTTCACAATGGCGAGTGCGCTGTTCCATTTAAACCCCAGAAATAGATTGGGATTAACTATTAGGAGGGCACTTGTTTTAGGGTTAGGGTTAGAGAGAGACATTTGGATTAATTATTAGGGAGGCACTTGTTTTAGGATTAGGGTTAGGGTTAGTTTGGATAACGTGTGGTGATAATATCGGATTAATTATGAGGACACTTAGCTTAGGGTTAGGCTTAGAGACGGACATTTGGATGCGAGTTTCGATAACGTGTGGTGATAATATCGGATTAATTAAGAGGACACTTAGGTTAGGGTTAGGCTTAGAGACGGACATTTGGATGTCACTATGGGTAACGTGTGGTCATAATATCGGATTAATGGTCACGATACTTGGTTTAGGGTTAGTGTTAGAGACAAACATATGGATGTGAGTTTAGCTAAAGTGGGGTGATAATATCCTAATAGCATTCCACCTTTCTAGGAGCAAGTTTAGGAAAACGACCTAGGTGGTCATACTAGAATAATTTCAACCCTTGGTCCACAAAAACTTATCAAGACCAATACCAAGGTTGCATAAGAGTCTTGGTTGAGCGTTATCTTCATTGCGGGATTGACCAACCAAGTAGCAAAAGGACTCATTTTCTATGAAGTTAATCTCAAGACTTTAAGGTATGATAATTAAAGCACTCCCAATTTGATCACCTAACCAGTTGTGTGTGATAATCTCCAAGTTGTATTTTGTGGAGGAG
>APFE031096578.1:0-12176 GCA_000404065.3 Pinus taeda
TTTACAGATCAACCACTGCTTTCCAAACCACCGAGGAATTTTTGGAGGACTTTTGTGGCAGTCTGATCCAATCTAGCGTTGATAGAGGCTCAATATATTTCCTTTTAGACACAAGGGTCCATAGATTATCAGTGGAAATGAGTCTCTAGGCTAAATTTGCTGCAAGAGATTGGGAGAAACAAGCGAGGTTTTTAATACCACAACCTCCCCACTCTTTAGGATGAGCTATTTTGTCCCACGCGATCCACAGGGTAACTCTCTCAAACTTGGACCTCGCCCATAGAAATCTGCTGCATAATTTATCAATTGAGTTTAAATTCCTTTGGGAACCCATGTCAGACTAGCCCAGTAGATGGGGATTGCCATCAAAACAGATTTAATTAAAACGAGCCTGCAAGCCCTGGAAAGCCACTTATAACTCCAATGTTTTAGTTTGGATTCCAGTTTTGCAAGGATCCAATTCCAATATTTTATCATGTAATTTTCGGGCTTTAGAAAGAACCCCAGATATTTAAAGGAATCCTCCAGCGATTTGACTTCAAAGTTCAGAACTGATTCCACTCTGCGCACCAGCTCTCTAGACAAACCTGTGCAGGTAAGTGTAGATTTTCTCTCATTTATGTAGAGACCAATAGACTTCAGAAAAAGGTCCAAGATCCTTGTGAGTGTCCTACAGTCCTCAAGACTACCATTGCTGAAGAGGATAATATCATCCACGAAGAGGAGATGAGTGACCCAGAAATTTTGTGCAACTTCAATTCCTTTGAGAGTGCCCTGTCTTTTTCCTTCATGGATCCAGAGACTGATACCATCTACTGCCAGCAAAAAAAAAAGGGGAGAGAGCAGGAAACCTTGGCGAAGGACACGATCAAGGCTAAAAAAACTAGAGGCTGCACCATTGATCAGGACAACTATGGATGAAGACGAAACACAACTCATAATCCATCTTACAAAATCATATCTCAACCCAAGGTAAGTTAACAAAAGCCTTAGGTACAGCCCGCTGATTCTGTCATAAGCCTTAGATAAATCGATTTTCACAACGACCCTTTTTTTTTCCAATTTTTAGGCTGTGAAGTGTTACTTGAGCTACTCCAACAGCTTCATGAATTTGTCTACCATCTAGAAAGCTAAATTGCTTAGGGGAAATGTTTCTAGAAAGGAAGGATTTTAGCCTGAAAGCAATAATTTTAGTGATAATTTTGTAAACACAAGTACGCAAAGAAATGGGCCTGAAATCACAGAAAGAAACTGGAAGATATGATTTGGGTATGAGTGCTAGAAAAGTGGCATTGAAAGGATGATAGATAGAGCCTGAACGTCTGGAGTCTTCCATGATGGCCTCTAACTCATCTCCAATGAATTCAAAGAAATGTTGGAAGAATTCGGTAGTCCAGCCATCTGGGCCGGGGCTTTTGTCCCTTTGCATCGATTTGAAGACTCTTTCAACCTCCTCCTTGGATATAGGTGCCATGAGGGAATCATTATCTTCCTTCTATATGAATCTTGGAAAAGGCTGGGCAACCCTAATAACTTCTGCAATAGAAACTTCATCTGGAGCTTTGAAAATATTCTTGAAATAATTGAACCCCAATGAGGCCAAATCTTAGAAAGAACAAGCCATTTCACCATTGTCTTTCTTCATTTCCCAGATTGTATTGGAGTTTTTTCTCCCTTTGGCATAATTCTGAAAAAAACTTGGAATTCATGATATTCATTACTTTTAATTTTATTTAAATTATATAAAAACAACTATACTCTACTAAGGTTTCAAGCATGATGTTAAATATTCTTTTTACCATGTTGGTTGGTATATTTGTAATCATTTTGTGCTTAGGGTTACATAAGTTTGAAATAGGCTTTATATCACTCAAAGAATTTAGATCACTTTTATGGGGAATTATATACGCTTTTATCATATAGTTAACTCTTCAAATAACTCCCAATAAATATTATTTTAGGAATTTGTAGAACCCTGAGTTGAATTTATTGGTCTATTCATCTACACATTCACTCTTTTCTTTATGAAAGCCATCTTACACTTATTTTAAGTCCTCCTTCCTATTTGTGAAAACATTGCTTTTAACTCCTCCTCCATTAAGTCATATTTAGAGTCCTCATTATGTTCATCATTAGCCAATCATGGAAAGAGATAGACTACCTTTAGAGTCTATGATAAGCTTGTTCTAATATGTTCTTGAAACCCAAAATTGAAATGATTTATGATTGTTTGAATGCACTAACCCTGGAGCCTTCAATTTCCCCATATTTAATATCGTTTTACATTCTTGCGTTTCTTAGCATAGTGTTGGAACATTTTTCAAATTTTCATTGATCTCCATTAGCACAACAATAATCTAACTCTTCAATCTCCACCCTATTTCTTCTTATTTTGAAAAGCATACTATTGGCGTCCTTAGTATTTTCAAATTTAAATTTACCTCTTATGTGAGAACTTATGTTTTATTCTTCTCAGACATTTTTTTTAATTTGTTCCTCTCACTTTTCCATTTCCATTTTCTATGGTTGAGACTTTTCCTTAGCTCATTTGGTAGGAGTGAAACCCTGCCCCCTAACAAACCACCAGCGAGGTGATGTTGTTTTACTTTTAATGATGATGGGTCAACCTAGAAAGACAAATACTATTATTATTATAATAGTTCTAAAGTAACGTAAGGAACAATATTAAAATAGATTATAATAAAATATTATAATATATTATTATTTGAAGCTATAAATAGAAGGTAAATGAAGGGGAATGGGACATATTTAGTATTCCTTTCCTTTAGAGACTACTAATGGATGATTGTGGTCTAGGTTCTTGGGAGAACTATAGGATCCATGGTTATTGTACCCTGACAACCTTAGGTGGTTGGGGTACAAGTGCACTTTTTCGTGGTATATCTTAGGGAAGGTTGGAGCCTTTGATGGAGAAGTGTAGCGATATGTTTCCCTGGATGGACTTAGAGGGTACTTGGAGACTATTAAGGGGAAATATTGGGATCCATAGGGCTCTAAGAAATCCCTAACTAGCCTGAGTTGGAAACCCTAGAAGGGCAGTGGCACAACTCGATGGACTGTGAGTGTAGAGAAGTGGGTGCATTACCTTGGGTTGTGTAGGTTAATGGGGGGATGTGAGCTTGTTTGTTTGAAGTTGTTGCAGTTTGATACCTTGGTCCTACTCATATTTGATATTGAACATGTCCCTAGCTTGGGCAATTGTTTTCATTCTCAAGTCACGGTCCCATCTCAAGGGTGACTGATACTTAGAGAGCTAGAGTAACGTGACCTATTGATGGGTGGAATGTGTGAGGTCTTCAGCGAGTCAAAAAATTTTCTCATATGAGTGCTCAAACTTGTTTATGTTGTTTATGGTTCTCATGCATGCTACTATGATGTTTTTGTTATATTATGTTGTGTTGTGTGTGTGTGTGTTATTATGGTATTGGTAGCAATGTGAGTGGCATCACCCCAACTAGGTAGTCTTAGGGTGTTACACCTCTCAACATCTTGAGATAATCTATGTTGTTGGTAATTCCCCCTTTCTTTGGTCCCTTACTCTAAACATGTGAACATGTTCTCCCTTTTCATGTTCAACACTTAGATAACTTCCCCTTTCATTTAGTTAGTGTTTTGTTCTTTTTTCTTCTTTATTTCTTTGTGGGTTTCTTAGCTAGACATGCTCTGCCTCCCTTGAATTTACCTTGACATTTAAACTAAGCAGAATGGACTAGCTATGTAACACTTGTTAAATTTAATTTATGAAGTAAATTTAAATATGTAGTGAATTAAAGGAAGAAAAGTCCCATTTTGGGCTCTCTGGCTATATTTTCCTTTTTAGTGGGTTGAAGGTTAATTCATTGTCTGACTCCTAACGAGAATATTTTATGAGCATAAAATGTCTTGTAGCATTGGTAGGGTTGGGGGTGAAAAGGAGAGGAAATTGAGGTTGGTTCCTTTAAAGCCTCTATCTCTAGACCCCAACTCATTCCTCAAAAGTGGCAAGAGAATTTGATTTAGAGAAATTTTTGTATGGTTAATGCAATGCAATTGGAAAAAAAATGGAGGAGGTAAAGAGATTAATTAGATTCAAAAGACAAAGGATCACTGACACCCACCTTTTAATATATATGTAGAAGATAGTGTTTAGCTTCCCTTTGCTTGATTTCTGGTTAGGTTGTTGGCTTGTGGTAGGAATAATAAATAATGTCCGAGGAAGTAGCAATAATAACTAAGAGAGTGAGTAGGTAAGTGAGAAGAATCCAAGGTGAGAGAGATGCAGAGCTTTCATGAAATCTTACTCTATGTCCCTTTGACAAATCATTGAAATTAAATCATTTAGGATCGTAACACCCAAATTCTTTGTTAACTTACAATATAAATAATTAAGAGAGTGATCCAGGTGGCTCCATACACACTTAGCGATCAAATAAGGCTCAAACATCAAAGTCTTCAAAATGTAGCGAAACTAGGACCGAGCCATAGAGTTCAGTGGGAGATTTCTGATGATGCATACGTCACTCAAATCTGAGTCTCTATGATCAACTTATTGTAGTTTAATGTTGGACAAAGCAGGGAAAAAGTGGGGCCCATATTGTGCCACATGGCATCCAAGTCATCAAGTGAGACCCATGGATTACATGGCATTTGACTAATGGCCTATCAATCATTGACAATTGGTTCTCATTCATTGGTTCCATATCCTTGCAAAAAGACAAAAAAATATATAATATTAAAATTCTCATGTGAGACAAAATCCATGTAAAACAAAATAAAAATATTACAAAAAAAATAATAGCAAAAAAAAAACCATATAAAACTCAAATATGGTTGTTTGTTATGATTTGAAACCATATATTAAATTTTATTTGAACCAAAAAGGGACAAACAAATATTATAAACAAAAAGGGTTGGTTGTATAGTTATAAATCATATTATATTGTTATATGGTGAGTACTTTATATGAGTATAAACTAATGTAACGGTGGATTAATAGAAATGCCACGGTTATTGTTGATCCTAGGTATTGCAATAAAAATGTTGCAACTCCCAAAGCTACCAACTTTACTTATCAACCCGGGGTTCGTAAAAACTTGGAGGTGATAGTGCTATATGAAGAAGTAAAAGTGAAGGTCTTTCCTGTCGTCACTGCTCATCTAGAAAGAAACCCTAGGGGTTCCAAGCTAGACTTCTATATGGTCAGAAGAAGCTTAATTATTTGATGGAAGAAGAGCTTAGCCATGGAATTTCCAATGGCCTTAAACATCACTCCCTCAATGCACCCCACAAAGAGTTGGAACATTTTCCCTTGGCTGATATAGATTATCTAATCCAAGACCTAGTAGGCTACCAAAACCATCTTCAAGCAGTCTGTGAGCTCAGAAATAGTTACTTAAATCAAGATGTTGTTTATGGCATTTGGGAATCAAGTCTACCCAGATACTACCTCTCCTCTGTGAATATATTCCCTGAGATCATTCACCTCTATTGTGAGAACTATGAGCCAACAAACAGGGCAGTTAAGAGTCCATCTGGGACTACTCTTTTTTATATCACTCCTGAATCTATAAATTAGATGTTGAACTTAAAACCAACCCACCTCCAGTTTCCTCTTACCATGAAGTACTTGCTGGATGAAGGTCCCAAACTCTCCATCTCAGAGATAACCAGAATTGCCAAAGTGTTCATGAGAGCAGATAGCCAGCCTAAGGAGCCACTTCCTTTTCACTATGCCTATTTCACTGAAATGGGTAGATTAGTGGTTGATATGATATCTTTTGTATTGGGGTTCAAGAAAAGTGAGCATATTGATGAAACCATACTGGTTATGATGTCTATCTTTACCCCAGGGCAGCCCCCTGTTGTCAAATACAACTATGCCAAGTTTATTGCCAAGAAGATACATGACCAATTGTTGAGGCTAGATAGGGAGGGAATCTTCAAATATTCTTCCTATATCTATCATCTATTTTTATATTACCAGTCAGATATCTTCCAATTCCCCATTAGAAAATTTGACCATAAAGGGGAAAAGAGGTCTGTGATTTTTTGGACCCCAATCTTTCATGATGTCTGCAGCTCTCCCTACTCTTATTGTGAGTTTGTTGATTTATTTGTATACCCAGTCTCTTCTCTCTTGATGAGAACTCCTCCTCCCAGACTGGCACATGATATGCAAAAAATATTACAGCTCTCCAAAAACTATAAAATAGGTGACTGGTACTTTTACCAGAATCACACTATTCTGAGGATATATGGCTGTGAGCTATGCCCCTACAGGCTGCCCAGATATGTGCCAATGAGACTGTTTGCCCTGGAATATTTCAGACAATTAGCACAAAGAAAAAGCCCTGATTGAAACTCAGAGACCAGTTAGGCCCCTTTGTTATGAACAAGAAAGAGGGATGGAAGGATGCTGATGAACTATTGGGTGAAACACTCAGAATCAAGACAAGCTTTTGGTGGGTACCCTATGACCCATATGGCTTTATCAATGCAAGAAGGGTACAATATAGGCTGACACCCTATGAACGCTGTAGCATCCCTGACATAGAAAAGTATGCCAACCAAGATGAGTGGTTGGAGGGCACACTAGTTGAAGAGTTAACTGAGGAAGAAAAATGGAACAAACCATGAAAGATTTGGAAAAAACTCTTGACTTTGATTCTTTTGGGCAGGTGTCTTTCAAAAAGCCACAGCAAACCAGGGAAAGCTCATCAACTGCCACAACTGCACAACAGGTTGCCCAGGAAAGGACTACACCAACAACAGGGACAACAAAGGGCAAGGAGTTGATAGTTGCAGAACAAGAAACCATGGAGGAACAACCTACTACCTCAAAGGAACACATTCAAAGGCAAGCCCCTTCACTACAGACACAAGCACCAGAGGTACCAACACTGCAGACACCTCTCCCTGAGGAGAGAAGTAAGAAAAGGGACCTAGAAGAGACCACACCTGTCAGTGGGTCAACAGGGTAGCAAGAGGCCAAGAGGCAAAGGGTAGATCCTCCTGAAGAGGACACTGTGGAAGACATTACTGAAAGCACAAGAGGAGAGAAGGCCATCAGCCAACAGACTTCTACTAGCTCTCACAGACAAGAAAGGGAGGGGAAACATGGAATGGAAGTCTCCTCCTCAAGGTCACAAGCCAAGAAACCATCAGACATCAAATATTCATTCATGGAGATTAAGGCTCAAAATGAGTCACTAAGAATATGATCAGTTTCTTAAGATGACACCCTCCAAACAACATAGACTAATGGCAACCTATGAAATCAAGGAGGAGAAAATGATTTTAAGTCATTTCAAGCCCAAGGTTCAACAACCACAGTCTACAGCTGATTACATAAGGACCAATCTAGAGGTCCTTTCCAAAGACATACACCCAATGGACCAAATAAAATTGCACAAACAAACGGGTGAAATGGTTTATGCTACACTGTCAGACAAGGCAATGCTGGCCCACCAATTAAAAGAGTCATTAAGTAATATATCTGCTCAATTGTATTTGGAGAAGATCTCTTCTCTAGCCAAAGACAACTGAATAAAGACTCTGGAAGAAATAATTGTTGAGTTGGGACATGATCCCAAGGATCCCAAGGGCATCAAAGCATTGATAAAAAAGAAGGAGGAAGATATTGCTGCCCTTAGAAAGAAATTGAAGCTGCGTGTCACCATGCACCCCCAAACAACAGAATTAGCACAAAAAAAAGTAGAAGAGGATGTCATGGATTTATTGATGAGAATGAACCAAAGGCTAATGCAGACAGAGCAAGAGTTGGAGAAAGCATTGCAAACTAAGCAAGGAGAGTCGACCTCCCAGCCACCCGAAACAGCTCCAACAATTGTCTTTGCTCCCCCCACAGACACAACAACAAACCCTTCCACTGAGCCAGCATCAACAATAGGTACAGAAACTATAGATGCTACAACAACAACAACAACAGAGCCTAAGACCAGCATGAGGATGGAAGAAATGATGAAGGCAGTGAAAGAGCTAGAAGCTCAAATGTCAGAGCTCAAAGAGACAAAAGAAAGACTAGCCAAGCTAGAAGTGAGCTATGAAAAATAAAAAATAACAGTGGCAGAGAAGACCAGAGAGGTGAAGGCCCTATAGAACAAGGTGAAATCACTGGAAAAGGATCTCACCTTGCATAAACCTCTCGCAGACATTAAAATGATTTTGTGGACCAAGATTGGCCAGTCCATTACTGACCAATGGTGATCAATTCAGACAATATATGAAAAAATTGAATTAATAGAAAGGGCACAAGAGCAAATGCAAAGGGCTAGGGCATCATTAGGAAATATGCCTGAGCAGGCCAATAGGCTCATCCATTTTTTGAATACCAATACTAAGGAACAATTAGCAGTTTTGAGATCACTGACAGGACGGGCACCATTTTGACAATAAAGAAGGTGCTAACAGTGAGAAATTTTATACAGACTTTGGAAAGAAAGTGTCAAGAGATGCAAATGGATATTAATGCCTTCACAGAGAAATTCACGAACTTGCAGCAAAAGGGTCTACCTAGTTTAGTAACAAGCAATCAAAAAGTGTTATCACATCAATAGTATGCTCATCGGGTGAACATGTATGTAACAAATCAGATCACTGCATCATCCAGCAGCTCAGAAGACACAGGACCTCCTTCCGGATAGAGCTTGTATGACAAATTGGAGAATTTGTTTTTTATAGAACATGAAATAAATCATATTTTTGAAGTAAGCCTAATTTTTACAGGTATACTGATGTTGATGAAATACTTGTAAAAATACAAAGACATCAGTTGCCTACATAATAGTGGTGGCAAAGTATGCTGGAAGTTTTGCCTAAGTAAATTTGGATCTTTTTGCCTATGTACATCTGGTCAAAGGGCAAGACACGTGGCAGATATGAAGAAAGGAGCTCAAGCGAGGATCAGGACACATTAAAGATGAATCAAGAGTAGGTGAACAGATCAGGACATCAACGTAGGAAACCAAATCAAGGACATAACTACCAGCCGAATTCCTGGGTGAAAAGCCTAAAATATCTTGTCAGTTAAAGCAGCCAGCACAGCCACAATAACTCCTACCTTTATTTATGCATTTATTTCTCTGACACAGTAGCTGAAGGAAGTTATTGCTCCTTATCCTATCCTCAAGATATTTTGTAAACTCTCTTTTTGTATAAATACCCCCCCAAAGAATGTATTCAGGGTTTGTGATTCTCCTATTGAACTGCATTGTAACTTAGATATTTATTAATACAAAGGGCGTTTATATGCATTGCTGCTGGACTTTCTAAATGTGGATGTGATGATTCTGGACTCTGCTAAAGAATTCCTATTTCTTTCTTTGGCTCAATAAGTTATTCTAACTATGTTTTTGTGTTTTCTATGTTTTCAAATCTCATATATGTTTCATAATCTTAAGAACAGGGAAAAAGAATAGCCCAGAACTTGTTTAAATACACTCTATGTTCAATTCCTGCTGTTATTTATGTTTTCTTCACAATTAGCATAAATAGAAATTCTTAAATGCTTTTGTTTCTACTAATTCCTTCATTCTGAAAATTGTCAAGGAATTCTTCACTGCCCCTTAAAAATATTCAAGCACCTTCCCTTGGCCACCATGATAAAGGATTCTTGACTGCCCTTTATCCCCTGGCTTACATCCCATCAATCACTAGCTTTCAATATTGTTCCAAAACTGATTATCTTGCTCTGTAGTATTGCCCATCATCACAGAAACACACTCAGAAGTCCACCTTCATAGACTCCATTGCCCAATGAAATAAACTCTTTCAGACTTGCATCCTACCTCTGTTTGAAATCACCATCCAAATACATTTAAAACAAACCTCTGCACATCATAACTAGCATAAAAACTTCAAATAAACAAAGTTACATTATATAGAGTGAGCCCTCTCTGGATGCAGTTTGGCTAGAAATTGCATATAAAATATTGGTTAGTGATTACCTCGGCCGTATTCCATTTTCTCACAAGTTTTGGGGAACAACCTGAGTGATAACAGTGCTGGTGTGTTGTTCCCTCACCTCTGGAGGAGTTGAAGGCTACTCCTTCAACCGCAACTCTGCTATTGGAAGGTTCAGCTACAGTTGAACCTTGGCCATCTCTTCTTGCGCCTCGCACACCCCTGGTGCTAACCTCTGAATGCGTGCCTCTACCGATGCCTCTACTGGGATGGCCAACTTAGAGACCTTTTGGAAGGCTTCTTCAAGTACCTGCACTATCTTCCTGTTCTGGGACACGACCACGTCGCACTGCAATATCAACTCCTCCATGTTGATTATTTGTTCGCTCAATACCTGCAGTGCGTGACCCTCCCTATCTCGCAGTTCTATAGTCACTCCATTCTGCAGGACATAGAGTGTCTCTCGAGGGAGCGCATCGATGTTGATCCCCACTCCCTTCAGTGCACTGATCGTAGGCTTGTCGGCCTCATTTTTTTTAACCAGCGTTCCCTCTGGCAGCACTATTGTGTTGGTCATGCGAACGCATAGCATTTCTTCAGCACAACCATTCCTACTGCGAGGCTAGTTGAGAGAGTACCAGCCTGAGGTGTGCACACCTTCAACTCCTAAATATATGTCCAGAGGGCCCCCAACACAATATGATTCTCCTTCGCAAACTACTGGAGGGCCTTTGCGGTGACGCCGCACACCATCTCCCTTATATCTTGCAGATCTCCCTCTGTGAGGGTGATCGGGTCGAAAGAAGTCTTAGATGCTTTTGAATTCTTTCGCGGCCCCACCTGGTCTCTTGGGCGCTGGTGCTTTAACTGTTTTGACACTGTTTGTAGGTTCGTGCCACCCTCCTCTGTCTCTGTATCCATTTCTTGTTCTTGCTCAGGTGAAGGTGACTTTCGACCCTCACATTCCTTCTCATCTTGCTTCCGTTCTTCTGCTGTGCCCTTTGCTATGTCCTATGCTTCCTGCGCCTTTGTTGCGACAACCTCTTTTTCTCTCTTCTCTGCCAACTATGCTACCTATAGTTTTGCCTCCTTCTTCTTTCTCTATGTAGTAGACTTTCTTGCCTCCACTGCGGAGATGGTTGCAGCGTGCCACTCTAGTGGCCACGCCTGAAGGACGTCAAAGATAATGTCATACATGGCCATGTATGGTAGTTCATTCCACTTCTTTGCGGGGTCCTTGCACGCCCTGATGTACACATGATGGAAGTCTGCCTTAAACTCCACAAAGCTTTGTAAGTTGTTATAGACAGTCTGTAATAACTGCGACTTACAGTTAATCCCCATTATGATGTTCATCTCCATGAACACCTAGAATATTTTACTATCTTGGATCTTGCACGCATCTTTAGTGGCCCGCAGTGAAGCGTACTTCGTGGCCTCTGGGAGATCCCTCGCAATTGTGGGGAACTAGCTATCCTCAAGCAATTCCCCAGCCACTAGCACTATGGATAGAAGAAGCCATGCATAGTGTAAGGTTTTCCCCTATTCCTATGCCTCACAGAAATTCCCGAGGAACTCCTGGCACAAGTATTCAGACTAGTTAAATTGGACTCCCTCTGAACACTGCTCAGTATGTGCAGCCACTGGTGCGAGCATCTCATCCGCGCAACACTTCCGCATGACCTTACCCACTAGTATCTAAGTTGCGACTCTAACTGCCTTGTCATTGATACTGGAGATTGTGTAGCCCCTAATTTTCTTCTCCAGCTCATATTTATTTTTCATGGCCTCCACAATGGCCAAATCACTACTTTTTCCCTCTGAAATGTCTGTTGGGTTTTCCCCTTTACAAGGGAGTCGAGTAATTTGATGGATCAGGTGGTCCGTGATGGGGGTGGCCTCCTCCAGCCACAAATACCCATCATGCACCAGGCAGAGCAGCTGCTTGATGACGAATATAGTCACTGGACTGAGATGATAATGCGGCACCCAGAGCAGGTTGAACAAACCTACCTTTTCGACGTCGCACAACCACTTGCGCAACTTCAACTCTACAACTCGTGCCACAATGTTTTTCTTCGGTTTACAGTCGCCAAGTGAGGGAATTTCTCGTGGTCAGTGAGATCCTAATCTTCAAACTTCAAACTTGGCACTCAGCCCACGTGCGCTCCTTCGAAAATGATATAATCCGGTAAAAGTGAAGTCTGTAGAGAGCTTTTTCTCTCATTAATATCCATGGGCACCTTCGCCTTCCC
>APFE031096580.1:12163-45006 GCA_000404065.3 Pinus taeda
ATATGACCTGATCCAGCAAAGCCAAGAAGGGAACAAGGACCAGCTCCTCCATCAGTTTTATGGCATGCCTAACGGGATACAAAACTGACAGTGATGAGACACCTACCTATGCATAATGCAAAGAGCTTTTGATCACCGATGGAGGGCTCAAGACCGACACTAACACATACCTCACTGCCATATATCATTTTTGTGTGGGAAATCCATTGATCCCTGGTCCCCTCACACCCCTCACGCATTGGTGGTATCTGCTCCCAATTTTAATTGGTGTATGTAACGTATATGTGACTTTGTAATGGTATTACATACTCCAAATAATGTATATTCACTGTGTTTTTTTTACAACAGTCATATTATCACTCGTCCATATATGTTAATAGCATCCATATGTGTTAATCCCCACCAGTTAATACTTTCTCCAAATACTCCCTCCCCCATATAATCCCTTCCCCAAATATACCTATGTTATATACATATTAGAATTAAATTTTCACAGTATTTCTACTACAACAAATTTTTTTTACACAACAAGCGCAATTTTTTTCCAGTAGAAGAACAATTTTTTACACAGTACACATTTTTTTAAAATGCATTCATTGATCTCTATAGTTGGAGTATTTCTCTATGGGAAAAAGAACTATCTAGAATGGTCGTGGAAGATAAAACACACTCTCATTTTCAATGAATTGTGGAAAGGAGTTTGTGTAGGAAAAGAAGATAATGAACCTGCAAAGCCCACCTCAGATAAGGAGTTTTCCATTTGGGAAAACAAGAACAACAAGGCATATGCCTTAATTGCAACATCTATAAATGAAGAGGCGAGTCATCATATTTCACCATTTTCAAATGCTTTTGAAGCTTTACAGAAATTGAAGGAACTCTATGACTCACGCTCTAAACTTGAAGTTGTCCAATTGCTGATTAAATTGTTCAGCATGGAATTGAAAAATGATGGTGCTCTTGCTTTAGAATTAGAAGTAAGATCTATTATGCATGATATCAAAGCCACTAATGTTGAACTATAAATTCCTCTTATAGCTTTTGTCAAGGCACTTATCCCACTTATTCAAATTATCTTTAGTCATTGCAAGCAAATGGAAACTTCAAAGAGATTACCTTTGACTCCCTTTTGAAAAAGTTTGCTAAGAGAGAGCAGGCTTTTGGGAAAAAGATAGCTCCTTAGTCTTCTGAAGAAGCTGTGTGTCTTTCACATAGAGGGAAGGATCATGCTCAAGATTCTTCTAGAGGAAAAGGTGGTCGAAGAGGAAGAGGAAGAAGAAATTTCATAGGCATGGGGGGCAGACACTCTCAAGGAGAAAAATATGATCTTCATTGCAGACATTGCAATAGAGATGGATCACATGATGCATCCACATGCAAGTTGCATTGGGACAAAATTGAGCTGGAAAGAAGTCAACCCAAAGGTAAAACCAATGACAAAGGGAAAGGTAAAGCACCTGAATCCGCTCACTTTGTTGTGGCACATTTTAATATTGGATTAAATGAAGACTTGTTTAATTCTTCACTTGCTTCTTGGAAAAATGATTGGTTGCTTGATTAAGGAGAAACTTGCCACATGACTTTTAGAAGAGATTTTTTTGAAGAATTTACTAATAATTTTGATGGAGTAGTATACTTTGTAGACAAATCAAAACTCAAGCCATTAGGGCTTCGCACAATCAGGCTCAAATTACCTTGTCTTCCAGACTTTCTTCTGCATGATATTTTCTATATCCCACATCTAAGGAGAACTTGTTGTCCTTGGTCCACATCTTCCAACAAGGACACTCCATTCATATGTTTGATGGCAAGGTTGAGGCCAGAAAAACATCATATCACTCACTTGTCATGATGGGGATAGAAGAAGAAAGACTTCTGAAGAGGCAAGGTACCTCTTCTCGTGCACAAAATTTCTCATAAAATTCTCATTATGATGAAGGTACATTTCCATAAAGTCTTTTATGGCATGCTATATTTGGACACTTGAACTATGGCGACCTTCCCTTATTGAAGAAAAATGGTGTTATTGGTTTGCCTACAATTCCTAGGAAACTTAAGCAATGTGATGCTTGTATTCTAGGAAAGCATAACAAACAACCTTTTCATGATTCACATTCCAGAGCACATAAGAAAATTGAACTCATTTATTCAGATTTATGCGGTCCAATGCATGTTCCTTCTGCAAATGGAAATAAATATATGATGACATTTATTGATAACTGCACCAAAATGTGTTGGGTTTATTTTTTGAAGAACAAATTTGATGCTTTTCAAACATTCAAGATTTTTCATACATGGATTGAAAATAATGCACAATCTCGTATTGGATCTATTCACACTGATAAGGGAAAATAATACACTTCAAATGAATTTGAAAGCTATCTTCTTCAGCATGGGATCAAACACTAGACCATTGTGCCTTATAATCCCCAAAAGAATGAAATAGTTGAAATAATGAATAGGACAATTTTAAATATGGTATGTTCCATGATGTTTTTCAAGAATGTAAACTGATGTTTTGGGCTGATGCAGTTCTATGTGTTGTATATGTAAAGAATAGATTTACATCTAATGCTATTAGAAAAAAGACTCCTTATGAAATGTGGTATGGCCACATTCCTTCGGTAAAGCATCTCAAGATCTTTGGTTCTGCCTGTTGTAACTTGATACCAAAAGTACAAAGCAACAAACTTGGTTCAAGGAGTCGTAAGTGTATCTTCTTAGGGTATTCAAATACCTCCAAAGCATATCGTCTCTATGATGAAGTTAATAAGAAGTTTGTTGTATCTAGAGATGTAATCTTTCTTGAATCTTCCAAAGCTAACAATGTTGTTGAGCGACAACTTGATCGCTTGGATAGATTCAAACATGTAAAATCATTTCAAGAATTTGATAGTTAGATTCCACATCTTGAAGGGAGGATTCCTATACTAGATCAATCTATGGATTCTTCTTTTGAAGCACTCTCTCCTCCACATGAAGCTCTAGCCACTGATGATACTTTGAGTGATGTGATTGACAGAATTGGGAGACTCAATCTTGATTTAGTCCCAACTCAGTCAACTGAGAAGCCTAGACCATCTCAGAAAGGTCCCTCAAAATGGCTGACAAAGACACTTGAAAGTGTTCATCCTGATGAGGTTGGAAAGACAGGATCAAGAAATTCAACCAGACAAAGTGGAGGTGATGTAGATGATTCCCATTCACCTGTTGATATGGATGTTTCTTATGATTGTGAACTGAATTTGTCCACAGATTTTGAACCAAATTCATTCAAAGAAGCCACTTCTCATGATGAATGGAAAGAAGCGATGCAAAAGGAGTATGATGCCTTGATAAAGAATGAGACTTGGAAGTTGGTTGATCCTCCATTAGGAACCAAACCAATTGGCTGCAAGTGGGTCTATAAGAACAAGTATAAAGCCGATGGCTCACTTGACAAGAAGAAAGCTAGCCTTGTGGCAAAAGGTTTTGCATAGGAGGAAGGGGTCGATTACGAGGAGACTTTTTCCCCCACAACAAAATGGGCTACCATTCGAACACTCTTTACCTTGGCAGCTCAGAACAGTTGGAAAGTCCATTAAATGGATGTAAAAACTTCTTTCTTGAATGAATATATGAAAGAAAATGTTTTTATGTCACATCCAGGAGGATTTGTTGTGAAGGGACATGAACATAAAGTAGGAAAACTTGTGAAATCCTTCTATGGCCTCCAGTAAGCACCACGAGCCTGGTATGAAAAGCTAAATGAGAGTCTTCTGAAACTCAATTTCAAACATTATCTTGTGGTATATGTAGATTATCTTTTGATGACAGGGAACAATGGGAGCCACATTTCATTTATAAAGAAGGAATTGAGGAAATGTTTTGAAATGAATGACTTGGGCTATGTTCACTACTATCTTGGTATTAAAGTAGCTCAACATCCGGAGTCTATATTCCTCTCTCAAAAGAAGTACATTGGAGATCTGTTGAACAGGTTTGTCATGGCTTAGTGCAATCCTTTGACTACTCCAAGGGAACAAAACTTAATCTCACATCCATTGAAGGAAAAGAATTTAAGGATTCAACAAAGTATAAAAGTCTTGTAGAAAGTCTCAACTACCTGACTACTACTAGACCAGACATTTCGTTTTCTGTTGGAATCCTTTCCAGGTTTATGCAGAAGCCTTGTGAGGGACATTGGTCTGCTACAAAAAGAGTTCTAAAGTACTTGAGGGGAACCCAAGACTTTGGACTCAAGTATACATAGGTGGGAAACTTCAGCTTGATTGGATACTCTGATTCAAACTTTGATGGAGAAAAAGAAACAAGGGTACCTACTTTAGGTTATGCTATGAGTCTTGGATCAGGAGATGTCTCCTGGAGATCACACAAATAATCAGTTCCAACGGATTCCACAATAGAGTCAGAATATGTGGCAGTAGCTGAGGCAACAAAATAAATTTTGTGGCTCAGGAATTTTTTGGAAGATTTTCACATGAAACAAGTACATTCAACTCCACTCATGATTGAAAACACCTCTGCAATAAAGTTGGAAAAGAACCCAAAGTTACATGATCGAACGGAGCACATCAATACAAAATACCATCTGATTTGACATCATGTTGAAGCCAAGAAAATCCATCTACGCCATTGTTCCACTAATGAGAAGTTTGCAGACATCTTCAAAAAAGTGCTTGGAAGAGAAAATTTCGAAAGATTTAGAACGATGCTTGGAATCATCAACATCCCTTCAGATTAAGGGGGTGAATCTTGACACCTAATCATTGGGATTGGGTGAACATTTGTAAATAATGTAAATAGTAAATAATGGAAAATGAAGAGACATCAGGAGGTGAAGCCCAATAGTCTCTCCCTCTTGTATATAACCATGAGTAATCATAATGAATAATAAATTTGATTTGAGGATTTACCTCCTGGCCAAACACACCCTATGGCATGTTCCTCTTTCTCTCAATCTAGCTCTAGCAACAATTCCCCTTCCTAAATTCAAAGATCATTTTCTTAAATTATCTGGTAATGGATCTATTTATGTAAATGAATATTTAATAGATTTTGCCAATACCTGTCATATTCTGATTGTTTGTTCGTAATATATTTGGGAATCTAATATATTGAGAGCATTTTGTGATGATTTTTTTTTCATGCTCTTATGTGGAAATGAGATCTTGATTCCTTCACATGATATGACTGTTGGGTTGGATCCTGAATAGTAAAATGATTGCACCTAATTTAATCACACAAATCAAAATACAAACTATGGCAAACCAATATTCATTTCCACACTTCATCATCGATATTCATTATTAATTAATCTATTGGAGAAACTAACAATGATACTTGTGTGAGAATATTACTTGATTCATTGGAAGGGAAGGCTATAATCTTTTTGTTTTTCTTTGATTTTAATGGCTTTATCTAACTAGTAACAATCATATATTATATTTTGTTTGCGTGATAAAATAAGTAGTGCTTTGGGTTGATTTGGTCTTATTATTGAAATTGATGGACAAAAAAATCTTAGAACATTATTGCTACACATATTGAGAATAACGAATGAAGAGAATGTTAGAAAATCAAAGGTAAAGTATATTTTCTTACTTGGTAATTACATGTGAGAGTTAATCTTCTTTCTTTTCTTATTTATTATTTCTTGTGTGTAGTTTTCTTCCGGAGTTCTCGCATCCATGATTGTTTGTATCAACGTTTCGAGCCATCCACCGTGGCTCATCATCATGATAGATCAAAAATTGTGTAGGACAGATCTCATTAGACTTTGAATAAATAGGGTTAAGAGATGTATAGGGAATGGAAGCCAACCTTGGCAGAATGGAGATCCTAAGTCAAGTACACAAAGTCTAATGAGATCTGTCCTACACAATTTCTGATATATCCTAATGATGAGCCATGGTGGATGGCTCGAAACGTCGATACAAACAATCATGGATGCGAGAACTCCAGAAGTAAACTACACACAAAACACTGGTTTCAAAAGCCTCAAAACAATAATTATTATTTATTCTTCATCAAGCAACTACATAAACTATTCTTCCAGGATTACAAAGAAGTAAGAGACACAAATATTTATGCTTTCAAGCCAGGGAGAAAAACCCTCAAAAGGGGAAAAACTAACAATCCTCTTCTTATTGAATCAATTCATAATGAGATATGCAATCAAAGACCAAAGAATTCCTCCCAGTCAGCCCTCCTCAGAAAATCAAAGTCAAAGACAAGCTTCTGCAAGAATATGATCAATGTTCCAATCTTTAGAGGAATTTCAGTCTTGTTAAAATTATAGTCTGCTTCCAATTTTTAGCCCTTGTTATAGATTGCAGACTTCTTTAGTATTTCAGCCCTGTCACAGAAATGCAGACTTCTTTAGTATTAGGGTTTCGTCTTCTCCTCTTCTATTACAAAACTCACACTCAATACTTCAAATAATATTTTACAAAGGGAGGTCCGACTTGGAGGTTTGACAACATATTTTATAAGAATAAAAAAATTCTTTTTCCTTCCTTACAAATGTCAATTTTGACATGAATCTTTTACAATTTTCTTTGAATCTTTTTTAATCTAAATAGAATGAATATCATGCTAGATTAAAAGATAAAAATAAAAAATAAATTCAATAACAATTTTCCTTTCATTATGAAGACCGACACTAGTTACATTTTCCAACACTCCCTCTTAACTAGGGAGGTATTCATAATGACTCAACATATCTATCTCAAGTTGAAATATTCACATAAGAAGGGATTCACATTGATAAGAATCAATATCATAGCCAAAATTCTCACATTACTAAGACCTTAACAAGTACACTCTATCTTTCCACAAGATAAGAGAACAATGCTGGGATACATTACATGAGACATTATCAAGGTACATACTCCACCTAAGATATCCGGAGTATGTCTTCCACCATACCATTCTTTATCCAAGTCCATGTACTTAGGATCTCTATCCTAATCCATCACAGTATATGAATTAATAATGTATGTCCAAGATTCTTATCCAATCCAACATTCTCATTATCCATGTCCATGTACTTGACTTAGGATATCAATCCTAATCCATCACAATATGTGAAAAAAGTAGAACCATGCTTAGACAATCCATTCTCCTTACCTGTAATGCATGCACTAGAATTGTGCCCATACACAACTCTTCAACTTCACGTAAGTAACAACTAACAAACTGTTGTTTGTTACATATGAATGTACCATCTATTTAGCAACTAGTGTCCATAGAAACATAAGTAATTCACAACCCTAGTTACAACCCTTATCCACCTTGGTCAACTCGTCAAATTCTGTGACAAATCTTAGTGGACAATCACAGGTCTGAAGCCTATAATAATAACCCCAAAACTTGTCCAAAACAAATCTTCAGCTCTTGCACAATTACATGAGGTTACTTGGGCCTCCTTTCATAGACATACAAGCCTCTTGAGCTACTTTGCTAGTAGATCATGTTTCGATCCTGGTTAGGATTACGTTAGTGTTGTCAAAAAAATTCAAAAAAACTTTTTATAATTGTGGTCTAGATTCTCCTTAAAGTCCTCGCTTTACTGCCTCTTGAGGACAGATATGATATTGTTTCAAGCCTTTCGACCCCTCCAAATGAGGGCTATAGAACCCTTGGTTCTCCTGCAAGAATACAAAGACTCAAATTTATTTCTGAGTTTCGTTCCACCATTAAACTCATACCAAGACTACCATAAACTCTCCTTTAAGGTTCAATCCATCTGCTTCCAAACTCAGCCTCAAGACTAATCAAAGAAAAATAATTAAACAAATTTCTTCCTTCTTCGCTGGCTGCTTTGGATCTGTGGCTCCTTCAGATGCTCTCCCATTAAAACAAATTTCGCTTGGGTTGATGCTTTTAAACTAAATTTTCTACTCGTCCCTCTTTCCACTAAATATGATGAGGGTGTTAACTATCCTTCTAAACATGTCTCTAGACTATCTTATAACCTTTATGCTACAATACTTGGTGCATAATACACCAACCATCATTTACATGATCTATCAATAGAAAATATCTCTAGGATCTTCCTTCTACTTCCTTGAAGGTTCTTCATCCTTAACTATTAATGCTTCAAACCTTTCATTCCTTTAATTTTTTTTAGGGTTCTTAGGACAATATGTTTTGTAGTTTCCATATTGAGGACAACCAAAACACTGGAATTTGGACATGTCTCTATTTTTATGTTTCTTCTTCTTATAAAAATTCTTCTTTGACTTAGATGCAAAGGCTTGAGAAGTTTCATTTTCATATTGAGAGTTACTTCTAGCCTCTTTTCTGGATTCTTTTACTAAACATTGAGTCCATAATTATTCAAATGATGGAGCTTCAATTCTTGCACAAATCTTGCTTGCAAAACCATCCCCCTCTTTAGGTAAGCCATCAATTTCCACTGTGATTACGATCCAGGTGGATGTTGGTGTCCACCCACCTATCCCACTTGGACCTCCACAACCGTCTCTTTCAGTTTTTTAGTTTCCTTAATTGTAGCACAATTTACTATTTTTAGCATATTTTCGGGTCCTAAACTTCTGGAGCTGTGTTGAGGCCCTAAACAACGTCTTTGGGAAACCTGGGAGAAACATCTTATGTTTCTCTTCCCAAAGTTGTAGTCCTTAGATATATCTTTCTAACGAGGTATTGTGCATGTCAAACAAAGATTGTATGCCAAAGTTACGACCCCGGGAAGTTGATGTACCAATTTACCCAAAATGAGGCCCACAGTTTGGCGTTTCATCTCCTAGAGTTCAGTTTTTGGATGTTTAGGGTTTTCCATTGTTTCTCAACAATAAATAGGCCTATGAGCTTCATTGTAACATAGTTCAGAGGCATGTAGTTTCCGCATCTCTTCTCAAAGATAAGCTACCATTGCCCTAGCTGGTTTATTTCCATTTCTGTTTGTAAGCATATTTGAGTATTTTACAGTAATGAAATGAAGTATTATTTCTGTTGCATCTCTGTATTTATGGTTATATTTGTAATTTTTTGCGTTCTTGTTTAAATCTAGATTAGTGGTATCAAAGTGGTCTGCTCTTTCTCTATTTTTCTTTGCATGTCCCCAACGAGGTCGGGATATAAGGAGTTAGGGCTTGAGTTGGTCAAACCCTTGCAAGACCAACCTTGCAAATCCTGACAGCCTCCCATGGTGGATGAAAAGAAAGATGAGGGGGTGGGAGATCCTATCAAAATATTGCTCAAAGAAGCTCTTGAGTGACAAAGGAATGCGATGATGGACAACTTTGCCCAGATCCTTCAGCAACTACCCATGGGCAACACATCTACTTCCAGCGGCTACTCTAGAAACGCCACACCCTTTAAGGTACAAGTTAACTTTGAAATCCCCATATTCGAGGGTTTGATAGATACAGATGTCGTAGATAAATGGTTAAATCTGCTAGAAGGGTATTTTTTGGTTCATGATTTTTCCAGCAGGGAAAAGATTACTTTCGCTCTTTCCAAAGTAGCCCCCCATGTCAAGGATTGGTGGGAAACCTACTGCGAGCAAAAGGATGAAAGTACAAAATCATTATTTTTAGCAGCACCCACTTGGAATTTGTTCCTGGATGCCATTAAGGAGCAGTACTACCCTATCAAAAGCTATGAGGATAAATACATAAAGTGGACCATGCTACGGTAGGGAAGGGACCAAGATGTGCCAGAGTTCACAAATACTTTTCATACCCTTCGTACAAAGTTGGGTATCAAGGATTCTGAGCTGCATTTGGCACTTAAATACCATTGCTTCCTACACAGGTACATCCATGATGAGATGGAGTTCCTGAACATCTCTTCGCTCGGCATTGCGTACCGATACGCCATCAATATCGAGCAGAAGTTTAAACAAAAGAAGCGAGACTTTGGATCTGTGAATCCAAAGAATAAAGGACAAAGCCAAGGCAGGGTGACCCAAGACAACTCGTTGAAGCCGCAAGAAAAGAACAACAACATGAAGTCAAAGAAGGACACAGGGATCCCGGATCCGGGTGGCATTACTGGTACCACAGTTCTCCATGCACGAAGTTAATGCCTAGTACTGTCTACTGCAGAGCAGTGTGGCCTCCCGGGACGTAACCTCATGCGAGCAGGGAATGAATATTAATGCGAGATTGGGAGGAGGATTTGCATTTAAGTTCTGTGTTGATCGACGCAATATGCCTCCTGTTATAATCATGCCGATCCATGGTTCACTTACCAAGCTTTGTGCTCTGCTGCGCGGCAATAGAACCTGGTTTACAGGAGTTGTGGGTGATGGCTTAAATTTGGTGCACTGCTGCAGGCTCAAAGCCATCTCTCTCAAGGGTAATTTCTCCCATGTTCTGGATTCTTCCTCTCTGTTATTGTCTGAAATTTTTGTGGCTGTCTATAAGCTCTGTCATACTGTGGTGTCAGTCGCAAGCTCTGTTGGGCATCCCTCTTGCCTCACTCGACTCCGTCCTGGTGGTCATCCCGCCCATAACCCTTTTGAGGCCTACCTTCTTTCTGTTATCATGGTTCGTTCGAGCAAGCGGCATCGTTCTGGGGGGTGTTGTGACACCCGTCTGCATCCTCCAGTCGGTCATGCCATGGAAATGGCGACGGAACCGTTCAATCCCTCCCCCTCCCATGAAGCTAGGCCTTCTGTTGGCTCTGGTCGGAAACCTAGGCCGAATAGTGCTTTTCAAACAATGCACTTCAAATTTCAAAGTAATCTGCACAGGCCCCTGGTCACTGCCCACATTACCCTTATACTCTTGGAAGAGGAAAACCTTGTCTCCCCCTTGGCCTGCATCGCCCCTGATCCCTCTCCAGGCAGTCAGAATTCCTCGGGCAGAGACAACATGGAAAATTGGGAAAAAGAGAAAGATGGACAGGAGGCTTTCCTCAAAAATCTTCCTCCACTTGAAGACACAGGACCTGCAGCTGAGGACATAACTCATGGCGAGGTGGAACATGCCATAGCTATCCCTGACAGCAATAAAAGCAGTAATGAAGGTTTGAAGACTGGCGACACTGCTCGGGATGAGAAGAAGGACAATGACCCAGCAAAGGAGAAGTAACGCCACTTGGGACTGTCTCTTTTTGTTTCGGCTTCGGTCTCAGGCTTATGGTTAGTTTTCTATGCAATTGGCCTATTGTTTTTTGACTCCCAGATGGGAATTTGATGACTCTGTATATGCTGGGTTGCAATGTCTTTTGTGTCTCTGTGCTGGCTCAGTTCTCCTTCTCGGCAACGCATGTCTCTCTCTATGTCTGCTTTCTGGTCTCTTGCACTTTGTAACTGGTTTCCCCAGCTTATGTCTGTAATGGGGCAGTTCTGTTCTGTCGAGTGTTGTTACGCCTTGATCATATGTAAAAATATTTTGCCTTTTAGTTAATAGAAGTTAGTATTTGCAGAGAAAAAAAAAGAAGAAGGACACAGGAAAGTGGTGTGAGTTCCATAAGAGCCCCACTCACAACAGAAGTGAGTGTCGGACCAAGCAGTCACTGGTGGCCGAGTTGAAGGCTTCAGAATTAGATGCATGTTTTGACCTTGAGTCAGAACCTGACAAGGGGAATGGAAAATAGAAGCAGATCATTGATGCGAAGCCCAACGCCACTGTTGCCATTACCAAGATGCAGAAGAATGAGCCCAAAGATCTAGAGGAAGGGGAGCATCTTTTCCACTCACAAATGCGGGTGAAGGTTTCACCACTGCAATTCATTGTCGACAGTGGTAGCCAAAAGAACCTCATTTTGGCAGAGGCCGTGAAACGGTTGAGCCTACCGACTACACCATAGTTGTAGTCGTAAAGTATCAGGTGGATTCACGAAGGACGAGATCTCTGAGTCCGCCAGTAGGGCCGCCTCCCCTACAACATCAAGCCCTTCACAGATGAGATATTGTGTGATGTTGCACCTCTTGATGTTTGTGATGTATTACTAGGCCAACCATACTTGTGGAGGCGACATGTTGTGTATGAGTCAAGGCCTCACACTGTTATTATTTCTTTGGGTAATTCATTATACAGGATACTAGAGATAGCCCCACCTACCGCCACTTCTTTGATCTCTGCTAAGAAAGGTAGTAAGATCATCTCCCAGACTAGGAAATTTATTTTCTGTCTGGTTTGCTCTCAAAGTAAGGGGAATATCGTAGCCACATCCATGGCCCTCGGGAAGGGTTCCTCCACGTGGTAGAAGCAGGTGGATACAGTCATGAAAGAAGACAGGAACATCTTCTCCTCACCCACAGGGGTACCGTTGCACTGTCAGGTCAAGCATTCGTTCGATCTGACTTCCAGAGCACCTCTACCCAACGTGCCGCTCTATCGCCACTCCATTGTGGAAAATGAAAAGTACAAGCAGTGACATGATCAACATCAAGTGCCACACAAGTTTCGGGTGGGTGAAAAAGTCTGGTTGCATCTGTAGAAAGAACACCTTATAAGAGCCCATCGAAATCTCAAACCACTCTGATATGGTCCTTACACAGTTACCAAGGTTGTGGGAAACAATGCTTTGGAGCACAACATTCCCCCATTCCTTTGCTTTCACTTAGTGTTCAATGTGAATCACCCTCGACCATGCTTCCCGACATTACTGGACACATCAGAGGTTGCAGAATAACTCACCAAGGACCAAGTTCACTAGAAGTTTCCTCATCTCGTGGAGAAACTCAACGCAATGGGGACCATTGCTTCCTAATGGGAGAGGAATGATCCAGGTGGATGTTGGTGGCCACCCACCTCTCCCACTTGGACTCCCACAACTGTCTCTTTCAATTTTTCAGTTTCCTTAATTGTGGCACAATTTACTATTTTTAGCAGTTTTTGAGTTTTGAACTTCTGGAGCCGTTTTGAGGCCCTAAACGACGTTTTTTGGGAAAATTGGTAGTAACAAGGGCCATGGACTAATGTTCCTCTTCCCAAAATTGTATTCCTCAAATAGATATTTCTAACGAGGTATTTTGCGTGCCAAATATAGATCCTATGCCAAAGTTACGACCCCGGGAAGTTGATGTACCAGTTTACCCAAAATGGGGCCCACAATTTGGCGTTTCATCTCCTAGGGTTAGGTTTTTGGATGTTTAGGGCTTTCCATTGTTTCTCAACAATAGAAATGCCTTCGAGCTTCATTGTAACATAGTTCAGAGGCATGTAGCCGCCACATCTCTTCTCAGAGATAAGTTA
The DNA here is from genome assembly GCA_000404065.3 of Pinus taeda. Classification (NCBI taxonomy): domain Eukaryota; kingdom Viridiplantae; phylum Streptophyta; class Pinopsida; order Pinales; family Pinaceae; genus Pinus; species Pinus taeda. The sequence continues at coordinate 25,342 of APFE031096580.1, forward strand.
CCATCGCCCTAGATGGTTTATTTCCATTTCTATTTGTAAGCATATTTCAGTATTTTACAGTAGTGAAATGAAGTAATATTTCCGCTGCATCTCTGTATTTATGGTTATATCTGTAATTTGTTGCATTCTTGTTTAAATTTGGATCAGTGGTATCAGAGCGGTCTTCTCTTTCTCTATTTTTCTTTGCATGTCCCCAACGAGGTCGGGATATAAGGAGTTAGGGCTTGAGTTAGTTGAACCCTTGCAAGACCAACCTTCAAATCCCTACGACCTCTCATGGCGGATGAAAATAAAGATGAGGGGACAGGAGATCCTATCAAAATACTGCTCGAAGAAGCTCTCAAGCGACAAAGGAACGCGATGATGGACAACTTTGCCTAGATCCTTCAGCAGCTACCCATGGGAAACACATCTACTTCCATCGGCTACTCTGGAAAAACCACACCCTTTAAGGTACAAGTTAACTTTGAAATCCCCATATTCGAGGGTTAGATAGATGAAGATGTCATAGCTAAATGGTTAAATATGCCAGAAGGGTATTTTTCGATTCATGATTTTTCCAGTAGGGAAAAAATTACTTTCACTCTTCTCAAACCAGCCCCCCACATCAAGGATTGGTGGGAAACCTACTGCGAGCAGAAGGATGAAAGTACAAACTTAGTTTTTTCAGCTGCATGCACTTGGAATTCATTCTGGGATGCCATTAAGGAGCAATACTACCCTGTCAAAATCTACAAGGATAAATACATAAAGTGGACCATGCTGCAGCAAGGAAGGGACCAAGATGCACCGGAGTTCACAAATAATTTTCATACCCTTCACACAAAGTTGGGTATCAAGGATTCTGAGCTGCATTTGGTACTCAAATACCGTGGCTTCCTACACAGGTGCATCCAGGATGAGATGGAGTTACTAAACATCTCTTCGCTCAGCATGACGTACCGATATGCTGTTAAGATCGAGAAGAAGTTTAAACAAAAGAAGTGAGACTTTGGATCTACGAATCCGAAGAACAAAGGACAAATCCAAGGCAGGATGACCCAAGACAACCTATCGAAGCCGCAAGAAAATAACAACACCATGAATTCAAAGAAGGACACAGGAAAGTGGTGTGAGTTCCATAAGAGCCCCACTCACAACACAAGTGAGTGTCGGACCAAGCAGTCACTGGTGGCCAAGTTGAAGGCTCTAGAATCAGATGCATGTCCCGACCTTGAGTCAAAACCTGGCAAGGGGAATGGAAAAGGGAAGCAGATCATTGGCACGAAGCCCAGTGCCACTATTGCCACCACAAAGATGTAGAAGAATGAGCCCAAATATCTAGAGGAGGGGGAGCATCTTTTCCACTCAGAAATGTGGGTGAAGGGTTCGCCATTGCAATTCATTGTTGATAGTGGCAGCCAAAAGAACGTCATTTAAGTAGAGGTCATGAAGCGGTTGATCCTATCGACTATACCACACCCACAACCGTACAATATCGAGTAGCTTCACAAAGGATGAGATCTTTGAGTCCTCTAGTAGTGTCGCCTTCCTTATAACATCAAGCCCTTCACATATGAGGTATTGTGTGATGTTGCACCTCTTGATGTTTGTGATGTATTACTAGGCCAATCATACTTGTGGAGGTGACATATTGTGTATGAGTCAAGGCCACACATTTCTATTATTTCTTTAGGTAATTCATTATATAGATACCGGAGGTAGCCCCACCTACCGCCACTTCTTTGATCTCTACTAAGAAAGGCAGTAAGATCATCTCCCAGACTAGGAAATTTATTTTCTGTTTGGTTTTCTCTCAAAGTAAGGGGAATATCATAGCCACATCTGGTGCAGGGTAACACCCACACATACCCACAATATGCAAGAATCTACATAAACTCAATTGTCCCAGGTATTTAACTCTGCATGGAGTCAAATCTTCAAACCATAAATGGTCAAGGCCCTTTTAGCCACAGTTCCTTTGTATCGGAACCGATCACCCCTCTAAAACGATTAATGGGGACATTACATTTCTTCATAGCCCTTGTTATCCCTTAATTCCACATATATATAACCTTCCCTTTGAAACCCTTGGTTAATATATGTTTATGCATAAATATCTCTATCGGCGCCCTTTTCCTTATAAAAACCATTTGTAAAGGAAAACATGCATTTACAAAGGAAAAACTCCACAAACATACCTTTTTGCCTTAATATGGCCTTCGCACAGATTTCAACTCTTTACCTTTATTGTAATCGACTAATCGGCTTCCCCGCGGTCATAACACATATGTATTGTATCACTATTTCGATTCTGATATGCGACTATTAGAATCGCACAACACTACAAGTCAATAGAAATGCCAAACCATATGGGAACACATACACACAAATCTCAAATGCTATACACCCTCGTTCATAACTATCGGCGGGTCCGCTCTCACTTCAGCCCTTTATTGCCGTGTTTCGACCTTCGATTAGCAATCAACCAATCTTCGATCGCCGACTTGTTACTATCGGTGTATCGGTGTCCCACTGCCTCTGTGCTTGGTCTCTGCGCCACTCCGATATGAAATTAATGCTTTAGATCTGGACCGTTGATCTTAACTCTCGATCCAACGGTCTAGGATCCATCACATTATCGCAATCGCTATAACTCAATGCTTGTTCCGATAACTTAAATGGTCTCCCACCGATGCGATTAAATCACAACCATTGATCTATGAGAACTAACGACTACTGAGCATTACTTTACACTTCTCCATTTATTCCTTTTACTTGGAATTTCTTCGCATTTTCTTCAATTTCTCTTTGTGCTTGAGTTTCTTCAAAAGCTCCCATCCTCACTATTTCAGCTGCGCAACTCCTCTTCACTTCTCCACTCTTCTCTTTTCTTATGTTTTCGCTATCTTCTCAACATTTCTCTATGGGTTTGGGTTGTTTCCTCAGGGTTTCATTCTTCCATGTCTGCTGCTCAACTTCTCTGAGCTTAACTCCTCAACAAACCTTCACTTCGCTACTTCTTCAGAGCTTCCCTCTATTCCTTCAGCTGGATTCAAAGATCCCTTACGATTCCTTTGAATCATTCTCCTCTCTGCATTCCACTTGGGTTCTGTCTCGCCCAATTTCACTTCATTGTTCTGCTCGAACAATCCTCAATGTCTCCTCTATGAGTCCTATGAACTCTGCCTGCAACCACTTTACTGAGTAATCAATCATAAACACTCGACTCACGCATATGGCACAATTAGAATTGAATTCCTCCTCTATATAAAAACATAAAAATAATTGATTACATTTGAGACTCTTGGTCTCTCACACAAGCCTGATTTCTACTATTCATGGCCTCTTTCTGCAACTCTTTGCCCGTAGGCTTACATATATGCCCATAGTTGTTCAGGTGAACTATTCCTATGTTGAATCCTAGATTTGCTAAACTGACTCCTAAATCCTCTGTCCACTTCTAATCTAATTAATTCCTAAAATCTCTCTTGTTCCTTGAATCATGGAATTGTCAAAAGATTCTGATTGACTTCTAACTCTTATGTCATTTATTCACCACTCATGTTCTCATTTATTTGAGAGCATTTACAACTTCTCCCATTATCTTATTCTATGCACTCAAAAGCCTAAACATTACATTAACATAAGACTTAGGAGAACTATTTCCTAAAATACATGACCCCCTATGTCTACTATTTTACAATGATTTTCCCTTGGGTGAATGCTCCTGCATCAGACTCCCAAAGTAGAAAGTATTCATGATCTCCTGATCATGTGTCTTTTGATCTTGGTTTTCTTGGAACTGCCCAAATGCCTTGTACCTTTGCTGCTGCCGTATGTCTGTTGTCTTCTGGTTCATTGTTCTTTCTTTTCTTTTCTTCTCAATCAGCTTCACATTCTGATTGATCACTCCTTCTATCATCAGCTTCCTCCACCTGAGCTGCTTTATCATCATCTGCCATAACTCTTCAATCTCTATGTCTAGCACATCTTTGGACTGGTACATATCTTTCTTTTCTCTGATCTTTAGATTATTGTTGCTTTCCTCTATCTTCTGCACCTTTATGTTCTTCTTCAAATCTTTTTCATCATCTGCAACATAACCTGCATTCACAAACCAATTTCCAAAGTATAAAACATGAGGCCTTGGTGCCCCTTCTTTCTTTGGCAACATTTCAGCTTGTTTCTCTATTTCCTCCTCCTCTGTCAGCACATCAATATGCTGATTCGAATTCTCAGTAGAATTCGTGAGGCTGTCAGTTAGTCTCTCTTCCACACCATCTGTTCTAATGATGTCTTCTTGCTTGGGTTCACAATAATGAACTTCTCCTCTCTTAACTTGTTGCCGGTTATCTTCACTTTGAAATTGTTTGATTCCTACTGCCTCCCTTTCATCCTTACCCTCTTGTTCTTTAAGAACCACCATACTATATTCAAACAATATCTGCTCAATCTCTTTGATTACATGATCGTACTCATTCATGTTGTTTAATGAACCTTCAAACAAATTATTACACCTTCCTATCTCCATGGCTACTTGAGACACATCTCCATCTTCAGAAACTGTAACTGTAGCTTATGTTCTACCGTCAGGTTCTCTCATCAGTTTATCCAGCAGTTAATCTCTTCTTCACACTTAGCAAGTATTTCATCACAATGCTCTCTTCTTCCAACTTTATCCTTCACATGTTGTGTTACAATGTTAAAACGTTGTCTTCCTCTGACCCTTGTAATCTTAAGATCTTTCTGCTGCAATCAATCACTACTTCCCTCATTCAAGAGGTCTTTCTGCTGCAACCAATCACTACTTCCCTCATTCAAGAGGTCTTCTCCATCATACTCTGTTCTCCTAGAGTAGTATTCATCTTCTACAAGATACTCCTCCAAACTTTTGACATCTTCAAAAGACTGTCCATCCTCTATAAAGCACTCCTTTGTTAGTGTTCTTTCTCCCTTTGCTAAGTCTTTTGCATAGACTTCTTCCTTCTTAATATCTTTTAGTAGATGTCCTTCTTTTTCCTTGTCTGCCTCAACAGATTCCATGGCTACTTCCACTGTGCCTATTATCATAGTGAATTGATGATCCTTTACTATGTTTTCGGTTAACATAGTCTCTTCTTCCAGTTTTCCTTCAATCTCTTGCTATTTACCTTCTCCAAGAGCTATCCTTGTCTCACCATTTGCATTAATATTCTCCTGCATTTGTTCTGTATCTAAAAACAAACTATCAATCTTAGAAACATAAGACCCTGTGGTTCCACTTGATGTTTCAACCATGATATCTTCTTGTTGTTCCAAATCCTTCATATGACTCAGAAATTATTCGATGGTCTCTTCTTCAATCTCTTCAAGCTCTTCACTTTGTTGCTTGATATCTTTCCCCAACTGTATATGATATCTATCTATCTCATCTTCTTTCAAGACAAAAATTAGATTATGCTTATCTTCTTCCTCCTTTATGACAATATTAGCAAATTGTCCTTTACCTAGTTCACCTGCAATCATACACAAATTGTCAGTTTTAAATCCATTTGACCCTTTGGCCTCACTTGAAGTTTCAATCTTCAAGTCTTCATCTTCACTCAGAATTTCTCCTTGTTTTGGTTCACAAATGTACTCTTCCATTTCCATTTCCAACTCAACTTCCTTGAGTTTTTCCATCAGTCACTTCACTTGCATTTGTTGTAGCCTCATATGCATTTCGTGCCATTCCACTGGCTTCTTCCTCAAGACCCAAACTAGTCTTTAGCTTTCCTCAAGCATTCTCCTTAATGCATCGAATTTTTCTTTTATCTTAGCAACCTCTTTGTCAATTTCTTCTTGACTCATCTTCTTGCCATTTGCTTTGGCATCCTGTTTCTCATATCTTCTACTGTGGCTTCTCTCTGAACCTCTGCTATGACTATCAATAGTCATCTTCTTCTCCTCTATCTTCATGAGCTTCTCACTTATTTGCAACAAGCCTCTACTACAGCTAGTCCTCCTGGCTACAATCTTACCTCACTAAGCTCTCCTCACTCAATCTTTTGGTAAGTACGGTCCTCTATCTGGAACCTTCTCTTAAGCAACACCTTTGCTCCTTCTAGGCTTCTGAAATCTCTCGATTTGTCTTGAGAACACTTCATCTATCCTTTTTGTCCAATCTCTTGTTGGATTCTTCAGGTTCACTGCCACTTCTTCTTCATAGTATTCTCCTTACTCTCCCTTCAAGAACACATTTGGTTCTTCTCTCACAGCTTCTCTTGCTATCGCCTGTGTATTAGTACAATCACACATTCTCAATTGGAAACATAACATATTACCTCACCTTCAAGATCTCAGCATGATCTTGTTTCATCCATTATTCTGTGCCTTGAATGGATTGTCCTTTGTTTTGTCTCCAAGTCCTCTTTCCTTCAGAACTTGCATTAAGCAATCTTGATTTTTCTTTCCTTTAAAGAATCCTTTGTTCCCGCCTATTCCAAGCCTCTGTTGGAACTGCTACAATCTCCCACTATAGTCTTTATCATTCATCACATCCAACTCCCTTTCGCTGAAATATTTTCCCACTCTGATTTCAATTCTGCTCTGATTACAAACTTCGACTTTGATACCAATAATGGTGCAGGGTAACACCCACATATACCCACAGTATGCAAGAATCTGCATAAACTTAACTGTCCCAAGTATTTAACTCTGCATGGAGTCAAATCTTCAAACCATAAATGGTCAAGGCCCTTTTAGCCACAGTTCCTTTGTATCGTAATCAATCACCCCTCTAAAACCACTAATGGGGACATTACATTTCTTCATAACCCTTGTTATCCCTTAATTCCGCATATATATAACCTTCCCTTTGAAACCCTTGGTTAATATATATTTATGTGTAAATATCTCTATCGCCGCCCTTTTCCTTATAAAAACCATCTAGAAAGGAAAACATACATTTACAAAGGAAAAACTCCGCAAACATACCTTTTTGCCTTAATACGACCTTTGCACAGATTTCAACGCTTTACCCTTATCGCAATCAGCTAATCGGTTTCCCCGCAGTCATAACACATATCTACCGTATCACTCCTCTGATTGCGATATGAAACTACTGGAATCGCACAACACTACAAGTCAACAGAAATGCCAAACCATATGGGAACACATACACGCGGATCTCAAATCCTATACACCTGCGTTCACAACTATCTACAGGTCCACTCTCACTTCAGCCCTTTCTCGACACATTCCTACCTCCAATTAGTAGTCGGCCGATCTCCGATCACCGACTTGTCGCTATCGATGTCCCACTACCTCTGTGCTTGGTCTCTGTACCACTCCGATATGCGATTAGTGTTTTAGATCTGGACCGTCGATCTTAACTCTTGATCTGATAGTCTAGGATCCATCACATTATCACAATCACTATAACTCAATGCTCATTCTAATAACTTAAACGGGATCCTGTCGATGCGATTAAATCATAGCCGTTGATGTATGAGATCTAACGGATGCTAAGAATCACTTTACACTTCTATGTTTATTCCTTTTACTTGGAATTTCTTCATGTTTTCTTCAATTTCTCTATGTGCTTAAGTTTCTTCAAAAGCTCTCGTCCTTGTTGTTTCCGCTACGCAACTCCTCTTCACTTCTCCACTTTTCTCTTTGCTTATGTTTTCGCTATCTTCTCAACATTTCTCTATAGGGTTTGGGTTGTTTCCTCATGGTTTCATTCTTCCACATCTGCTGCTCAACTTCTCTGAGCTTAACTCCTCAGCGAACCTTCACTTCGCTACTTCTTCAGAGCTTCCCTCTATTCCTTCAGTTGGATTCAAAGATCCCTTATGATTCCTTTGAATCATTCTCCTCTCTGCGTTCCACTTGGGTTTTGTCTTGCCCAATTTCACTTCGTTGTTCTACTCGAACAGGCCTCAATGTCTCCACTACAAGTCCTCTAAATTCTTCCTGCAACCATTTTACAGAACCTACGAGTTGAAACAGTAATCAATCATAAAAACTCGACTTAGGCATATGGCACACTCATAATCAAATTCCTCCTCTATATAAAAACATAAAAATAATTTATTACATTTGAGACTCTAGGTCTCTCACACAGGCTTGATTTCTACTATTCGTTGCCTCTTTCTGCAACTCTCTGAAAGCTCAATGCAGAGGGTACGATGCATATCACCTTCCCAATGTACAGGGTACGATGCACACTGTTTTTCTCCTCTATAGGGTGCGATGATCGGGAATGGACAAATGGCAGGGACAAAAATGCGAGGTGGAAGATCATGGATCTTCTAGAAGCTTCCCCTCTGACACTTGCCACTCCGTTTTCGGCCAGGGATGAGTAAGAGATCATCATTCTCCAAGTGGAAGCAGGAACTACCAGAGGGAGGACACTAATCAAGATCCCAAAAGATGACTCACCTCTCTGTAATCATCTATATATGGATCCCTCATCACAGAGATTCAGAGGCTGGAATTTTGTAACTTATAGAGAAGTGTTGTTGGTATTCTGGTGTACATTCATAGTGTTGGGTGATCTAGCTTTTCTTGAGGTGAGGAAGGGCTTCTTAGGTAAAGGATGATGCTGGGTCAAAGAAGATCGTTGTAATCTTCTTGCTACATTTTATCTGAATAAAGCTATTCTTGTTTCCTTCCATATTCTTGTGTACTTGTTTATATATGCATGTATATGGTTAATGCACATCTAATCCCGCATTATTTATGAATTTAGATCCTTGTTTCTTGCATAGTAGTATGTTGTTGTGATTCCACAAGTCCTTTTGAAGCTCGACAGACAAGGAAGAAGTGGCGAAACTCTATCAAGAAGGAGAGGAAATCGAGCGCAAGACTCAGGTTAGCCCTCTTGGTTCTCCTCTCATTTATTTTCATAAAAGGAATCTATAGTAGACTTTGATTGTTTGTTTCTAAGATAGCCACCCATCTTAGTGGGAATAGTAGCATCCGAGTGGACACTATTCCCGTGTAACACTAGCTAATGAGGAGCAGGAGGTTCCAGAGCTTTGTTGGGACAACACTTGACCACCAGATGACCAGGCCTCCTTTACAGTAATACCTTCCCACTTGGTCGAAGATGGAGCCACAATTAATATTGATTGCGAGAGGTCTTGTGTGGTTTGGTACTTAATAAATAAATGTGTGACAGATTCGTTGTTTCATTTGCAAAGGCAACACCAAAAAGGGTCGTGTTGTGCTCGTTTGAGAAGATTATCTCCCGTGGGAATTTGTTTTTTCAATATGGTCCACATGAGAATTCTGTTCGTGAGGGGGCCTTGAGCTTCCACAAGTGCTTCCACCATGACTCAATGGCTTATGGACATCGAGCTTTGACTATCACAAGGTATCCTTCCTTTGGGGTATATTTGCCAGCTTTCGATAGCGCCCATATTACCTCATATTCCCCTTCGCCAATCCGGATGTGACCTTTAGTAAGAGCCCCAATATATGCATTCCACTGCCATGTCCATTGTTGTGGAATGTTTATTCTCTGGGCCAATTTCCAAGCTTGTTGAATTAAAGTGGTGTGCTCTGGGTCTGCTATGTGGCTGATATGGGTAATGTTGATATCTGTGAGAAAAATCTTGAGCTCATCTAGAAGCTTGTGGGCATTCCCGTAGCCAATCCATGGGTACAGTCCAATCCTCACAGCCATTCCAGACTGTATTTTCCAAGTGATGCCAGCTCTGATGATGTCGAGAGATTTAATTATAGCCTTCCATAGCCTTCCATATGATTGATACCCATGCGTGGTATCTTTGAGGTTGTCTCATCTAGTCCGTCAAGTTAAGAGGGGCGATGTATTTTAATACAATCACCCTTGTCCATATTTTGTTTGATGTAACAAGCTGCCATCCAGGTTTGGCTACCAGAATAGAGGAGAAATCCTCTAAGTTCTTGATGCCCCATCCTCCCCATTTCTTGGGTAAATTGAGTGCCTCCCACTTGACCCATGCAAAAATTATGCCTGTCTGTTTTCCCTTCCAAAGGAATCTGCAACATAAGCCCTGGATCCTGGAGAGTATACCATGAGGAATCCATGCCAATGACATCCAATAAATCGGAGTGGCCTCGAGAATAACTTTGATGAGGATGAGTCTGCCCGCCCTGGATAGGTATTTGTAGTACCAAATATTGAGTCTTTTCTCCATCTTGGAAATAAGCCATGTCCAATTTACTATTTTATACCCCATAGGCTTCAACTTGTAACCCAAGTATCTAAGGCCATCCTCCAATCTTAGTAAGTTGAACTGGAATCTTTGCAGTGCAAAATGTATTTCATATTGGGAACATCCAACCTCTGTTAGAGTGGACTTGTTGCAATTTACAGTCATACCGGTGGCCAATTGGAACAATACAAATGTGTTCTTCATATTTGTCAAATCCCCTATGCTTCCATTGAGAAATATCAAAACATCATCCAAAAATAGCAGATGAGTTAATATGCATCCTTATGTGATTTTCTTACCACATAATATTCCCCTTCATCTTTCTATATTTTTATAATTATAATTAAATATAAATATAATTATTAATTTTAGTTAATTAAGTAATAAATATAATATTAATTTTGTATTATAATTTTTTTTTTAAAAGTTTTATGTAGAATGACCAAGTCAAAAGGTTAAAGAACTAACCATTCATAGTTTAAATTTCAATTAATTTTAATAGATCTCAGGAGCTATCCAACATCTCACGAGCTATCCAACAAAATATCCACAACCATTTACACATCATCAAAGGATTTGGTCCAACCTAGGTTTGGTCTATGGGATTTTGTGTGGGATATTGATAGGATTCATCATTTAGGATCTAAACCAACATAGATCCATCTTAATTATAGATCTAAGATGAGCAGAGAGGGATCAATATATAAATAAAAAATATTAAATGATATATAATATATATGCAATTCACACTAAAATATTTTACACAACATGTACATCTATCATTTTATCATGTAAATTAAAATGATTTTTTATTATTAACTTATTTTTAATTATATGTCAATATTAATTCGTATTAAAATATATACATTTTATCATGCAAATTAAAATGATTTTTTATTAACTTATTTTAATTATATGTTAATATTAATTCGTATTAAAACATTTTATCAATAATCAAATCAAAATATTTAAACATCTTAGTCACATTTCTTTACTTCTAATTACTTTACAACATATTCATTTTCTTATTATAACATACATTATTTTTCTATTTAGAACATAATTTTTAAGTTTTCTTTTTAGGGGAACCAACTGAGAGGCATCTTCTCATAAACAAACTTACACATCCCCTCATACTATGTTGTAGAATGAGCCTCTCCCCTCAACCACATGAGGATGCCACCATGGAGATTCTAAGTGAACTAGCAAGGTGTCAATATATGAAAATCGTTAAGTGAAGAGGTGATATGTCCATTCAATGATAAAAAAAATGACGATAATAAAAATGTGATTTTCCTAATGTGAGTAATGGCATATCCATTAACCTTCAAAATTTGGTCAAACAAAATTTAGTTTACCACACTCAAGATATTAATCCATAACCACATTAAATGAGTTCTATAATGAGTCTCATTTCCTTTGAAACTATGATATAGGTTAGTAAGATAGTTTCCCTAGTTGTATTTTTGTTGACAATATGCTAGTTGTGAAGACTTTCAGTGGTGGCCCAAATATAAGAAGCGATCTATAAATACAAAGAGACACAATATATGAACAAGACATGAGATATCAACATCTTGAACTTTGGTGGTAAAATAAAGCTTAACAACATTATGGAGATAAGACAGTGGTATTGGTAAGATGTTTTCCAAGGAAGACAATGATTTTGGAGGAATTGGTTAATTAGACTTAGAAGAACTTCAAATCATTTGTAGAAATATCGACATATCCTGATTCTAGTAAAAGGATTTTTGGTTTGAGTGTTTGAAATTGCCACTAAGGTATCTAAACTATCTTGCACCAATAGTGAAAGTGGGGATCTCCATCCCTATTCATGAATAAATGTCATATTAAATTCAAATGTCAAGTTGGACACTGAGGAGATTCTCCTAGTATGGTTTTTTATCACAATGCTACTATTGATTTTTTTGTTTGAAGAGGTACTCAAAAAACTGGGAATGTTGTACATGCCTTTTATGTAGTAGATTTAACTTTAGTAGGGTCCACTTACTATGACATGGCATGAAAGTGGGGATATCAATCCCTATTTTTGAATACATGTCATATTAAATTCAATGTCAAGTTAGACAACAAGGAGATTCTCTTAGTATGGGTTTGTATCCCAATACTGCTATTGATTTTTTGGTTTGAAGAGGTGCTCAAAAAAATTGGTAATGTTGTACATGCCTTTTATGTATTAAGTTTAACTTTCATAGGATCCACATACTATGACATGGCACAAATCTTTGTAGCATTGGAAGTGAGCAAAGGTCTAAAAGAATTGATTGATATTAGAAGGGGATTTGATCTCTTTTGCATCACTCTATACTAAGAGTAGATTCCATGTAGGCTTGTACATTGCCACTAATATGGGAACCTTAATACATTATGTAATCACTTAAGTATTCAAAATAATTAGGCTTCAAGGAAGAATCCAAGAGACCGAGAGAGAAGGAGCTAGAAATAGTCAATGTCATGAGATCATGAGTAGAAAAGAGGATTTATGGGTTCAAATTAATTTAGATTGTCTTCAAGTAAGAACTATGGTATAAAATGATTCGAACTCATTAAATAAGTCTATGATCCAAACCTTGTTGCAACCAATGAAAATAATATAACAACATAATTTTCGGTGAGACTTATTAATCTCATTCTAATAATATAAGTTTTTTTTTGAAATTTTTCATTTTTGGGAAACCAGGAAATAAGGATTTGGTCAAACCCACCAAACCTCATACCTATACCTAAAATAACATAGATTTTGAGTGTTGGACAAGGACCAAAAAGGTTCCATTTCCAACCCTCTTACATATGATACTTTAGATGAAAAGGGTACATAGGACTCCAACACCTTGGAACCAATCAAATATAATTTAAGTCCTAGAAGCAAGAGGAATCTCCATTTTCCAAGAACAATGGAAAGGGTCTTAAATTGTTTTCAAGGGAAAATACCCAAATTCAATCAAAGGAAAAGGAAAGTTTTTATATATGTGACTAGAAAAGGAATCCTTTGAAGTTAGGTATGGGAAACAACTATGCTTAATTAGGGTGTTTAAGTTAAATTCCCTAGTCAAGGGTTCCATATGTTTTTTTAACCCTCAATTGTAAGGGGTTGACTAACGCATTTAAGAAGTTGGTCATAAAGAGAGTAGTATGGGGTAGATCTCACATAAATGTATAAATGTAAACATAAACATAAATGTAAATGTAAACAGTTAACATGTAATGTTTAACATTTAACATTTTTAATCTCCGCCCTATTTAGAAATAAATCTAATTATTATTATTTTTAAATAGAAATATAAATTTAAAATATAAAGAGGTTTATGAACACTAAAAAAAATAGGTATGGTAAATAAATAAAAATATAAATAAACTCTAGGTATGGTAAATAAATAAATCATCTTTTAATATTTAGTCCATAAACCTCTCTATATTTATGAAGACTGAAACAAGAGATTTTATTTAGGTGAACCCTATGGGCCAAATACTATTTTAATACCATGGGCCAAATACCGTATTTATAAAAGAGGTATGGTAAATTAATAAAAATATAAATAAATGATATCTATGGTAAATAGATAATATTTTTTATATTTACTCCATAATTCATTTTATATTTACTAACACTAAAAAATGAGGTTTTATTTAGGTGAAGCCTATGGACCAAATAACATGGGCTATTTTTTTTTGTAAGCTTGCTAAGACTTAGATTTTCATGTATACATGTCCATTATTTACACCACACATGTGAGGGTAGCACAAGATTCAAACCCAAGATCTCCGACGAGACTTCATTTCCACGATCTGCACTTGAGCTACCCATGAGCACATGAGTCAAATTATTATTACTACATAAGAAAAAAACATTTTTAACCCTAATTAATATTAATAAAAATAAAGATGGCACATGGTATTGACCCATCTTATTGAGAACCAATGGTATTGATCCATGGTATTCATGTGGAATGTAACCTATTTAAGCGGGGAATTAAATCGGCATAGATCCATCTTTACTTTCGATCTATAGAGTGATATGCAAACTAGCATAGATTGAAAAAAGATTTGATCCCTATGGATAGATCGAGAGTGAAGATGGATCTATACTAGTTATCAACATCACTTTTGTGCCAAACTAAATGGGCTAGATCTAGATTGTGTCCACTTTGAATGTTTTACAAAACTATATTTATCTGTATTCTATCCTCAATTTCTCACAAATAGTCTGCATAAAAGAGTTAATATTCTTTACAATTGGCTTTTACTAGACAAACACAACTTGAATATTTTATAGTTTAGATTGTGTGCAGTTTGAATGTTCCAAATAAACACGGTTTATTTGTGGATTCTTTACAGTTGGTTTTTGCTACGCAAACACAATATTTTTATTTTATGGTTTATATTCTTTATAGTTTGCTTTTATTAGACAAACACACCTTGAATATTTTGTATGACAGATTTTTATTGCATAGTTTATATTTTTATAGTTGGTGTTTATTAGACAAACACAATTTGAATATTTTATATGACAAATAAAAACGAGAGGGCTTTCTGTAAATCCAAGTAAAATTTGTTAAACTTCATAATTTTAGGTGTCTTCTAGGTTTTTGATGGTGATAATCCATTTCCACTCTCAAAAACATAATTCAAATACTACATCTATAAAAAAAAATAGTTTTTTTACACGAATTCTGGCCACTTTTAACCGTGTCAGCGATTCCTCGAATACTCCATTTTTATCCATTGTTTTCCATTTTCAAGCACTAATTTACAGCAATTCCTCTACTACTCCATTTTTATCAATTGTTTTCCATTTTCAAGCGCTAATTTACATCTCGTAGATATTTATATAGGACTTGTATGGTTGGAGTTTTGCACGAGGGAAGAAAGTAACAGCTTGGTTGAGAGTGATTAACAGGAATAGGTGCTCTCGCTGAGTCCTTAGATGGAAAGAAATATGGAAAGACTCGTTCGGTACAGTGATGATGCAAGAAGACATATGAGTTTACCAATTCATGGAGAAGAACAGAGTGAAACAAATATTGCGGGAGGTGAAGCAGAAGCACAAGAAACTAGTGCATTGAATCCTGGAGAGCAGCACTCGCAATCTGGCGCAGCGGTATGGAAATGATGAACAGATCGTGGGCGCCAGGATTTGTAATTAACACACTCAATGATGAAGAGGGGCTGGCCCTAGCTGCAGCAACAGGGTTTGCAGTTGGCACACGCAATGATGGAATGTTGGCACAGGAAGCTGCAGAGCAACGATCGGGAGTTGTGGCTCTCAATATTTGAGAGGGTATGCCCAGTTATTTAATTTGGCTGATGAGGCATGACCAAATCAAGGGATGCCTCCGATCAGCCAAATTAGATAACTGGGCATACGGCTCCCGATTATTCAGAGCCCAACTCCGGATGGTTTTCGGTCAGCTTGCTCTGCCAAGATAACATCCTTGCCTGCGCCGACTGCAAACCCTGTTGCTGCAATTAGGGTCGGCCGCTCTTGATCATTGAGTGTCCCAATTCTAGATCCTGGCGCACGAGATTCCAAATAAGGGTGCACCAGATTTTACTGCCCTCCACCATTCTTGTGCTTTTCCTTCACCTCCGGCAATATTTGTTTCACTATATCAATATTTGGTTGTAAAGTTGGAGTATGCACACACGGTCACAGAAGGGGAGAAAGGAACAGCAGTTTCCATTAGCAGGAAAATGGAAGCACGCGTTCGGTACAGTGATGGTGCAAGGGGGGCGCATGTCAACTTTCCAATTCAGGGTGAAGATCGATATAGTGAAACAAATATTGCCGGAGGTGAAGGAAAAGCACAAGAATGGTGGAGGGCAGCAAAATCTGGTGCACCCTTATTTGGAATCTAGTGCGCCAGGATCTAGAATTGGGACACTCATTGATCAAGAGCGGCCGACCCTAATTGCAGCAACAGGGTTTGCAGTCGGCGCAGGCAAGGATGTTATCTTGGCATACGGCCGCTCTCGCAAGATTCCATCATTGCCTGCAAACCCTGTTGGACGCAACCTAAATCGAGCCTGGCACATGAGTGATGGTGATATTAACGGAAAATAGGATTTTGAAATGTGTAAAACCCTACCTTAAACTCAATTCAATTTACTTACAAAAATATGTTTGCCCGGTGATAACAGTGACAGGGATAGAGAAGAAGGAATTTAGAAAATGTTTCATAAATAAAAAGGTGTATTATTTTTAGTATTTTAAAATATGGTTTAAATAAAAATAATTATTAAATTTTTGAATATGATAAACTATTAAATTTGTGAATATGACGAATCAAACTCATGATGAACCACCACATTCTAATAAATATTAACTATTTTATGCATACTATGTCTTAAGAGTGATGTTGATAACCATTATAGATCTATTTTTAATCTTTATTTATCTCCCGAGAGGGGTCAAATATTTTTTCACTCTAAGCTAGTTTTCATATGAGGATAATTGGTCCCTATGGGTGCTTAGTAGATCCATAGTAAAGATGGAACCATGCTTGTTTAATTCCCCCCTAAAAAAACTACATTCCACATGAATACCATGAGTCAATACCATTGGTTCTCAATACCATTGGTCAATACCATGTGCGATCTTTATTTTTATTAACATTAATATTATGATTAATAATGCTTCTTGTGCATGGTATTAATAATAATTTGGTCCATGGTATTTGGCCCATAGGCTTCACCTAAATAAAACATCATTTTTGAGTGTTCATAACTAGCAATTGCACCATATGTTGCAAAATAAAAGTGGTAAGGCAGTGTTAGTATATGACAAAAAGACAACTTACTCCTCTCCTACAAATATTATGATTATTGTTAGAGCTTGATTTGTTATTTTCTTGGGCAGTTTGAGCTTCTTAATTTGAGTTAGATAAGCAAAAAAGGCTAGAGAGAAAAATAAAAAGGTCATGACTTTTGACAACTTTACACTAATAAAAAACTTGATCTAAAGTAGAATAAACATATTTGTTGTAGTAATCATCTCAACCATTTTCTTAGATCCCTAATAGATGAAGGTGTAACCTCTTCTCCATTTTTTATTTCAAAGACACAAATATCTATTTTTATAGGAACAAGCATGATCTTCAAGCTTGGGCTCTTGTCGGCATATAGAACTACTGGTTGGATGTTGATATGGCGACTTTCAAGCCTTGGAGGATGTTCCTCTTGTTGTTCATGATTATTGAGAAAAGGACACTTTCAGATTGCAACAATTTGATGCAAAACTCTTTTGCAAGGGCCATTTTTTAAAGACAAACACTAGAATACAAAAAATCATTTCTCTGTCTATTAGGACCCCTCAACAATTATGTTACAAATATAGGCAACAACCCCTCAACAATTATATTACAAATATAGGCAACAATGTGCATATTTATCCCACAATCACTTGTTTGTCTACTTGAATTCAATTTCTAGATTATACAATTGGCTAGTCTTACTCTTCAACAATTATGTTACAAATATAGACAACCACCTCTCAACAATTATATTACAAATATAAAAAAAAATGTGCATATTTATCCCACGATCACTTGTTTGCCCACTAAAATTCAATTTCTAAATTATGCAACTGACTAGTCTTACTCTTAAGTAGTAAAAGAATATACATAACAGGAATTTCTCAAAGCATAACAACATGATCAATCTAAATAGTGACACTATAGGTTTACAACAACTTTGGTTTCCCAGGGACTATTTCATCTTGATGGATAACGTTCCCTCGTAACCATAACGAGGCGTCGTTTTGATTATTGTTCATGAATTTTATGGCTTAAAATGTATGACAATCAAGCTAACTATGACAGAATACGTATTTGGAAAATGTCCCCAGAACTGATGAAATGATACATCGATAAACTTTGTGGCATGTTCTTCCATTCTTTGGCATTGCAGTCCGTGTATTAAGAGGCATTTGGAATGGTTGTACTTAAAAAGGATGTGTGAGAATGATGAAACTCTGAGTATCCTATATACTTATTATGAATGATTTTAATTTTAATGCATACCAGAATGATTTTGTATAAAATTTACAATTTTCAATAAATTAATTAAATTTCAGATTTATGAAAAATAATTATTTTACCTTTTACATCCTTGTACTTATATTTATCTTGAAACACTTAGATTTTTGAATTTCCTAGAAAATAGGGAATGAAATCATGTTTATATTCTACTCCAAATACAAGATCAAATATTGGAAGTTTAGGTTTTTCCAGTTTTCTAGATAAGAGGGGAATGACATTATGTTTTTCTTGTAAAAGAAAAGTATTTTTGTGGAGACAAAAGAGTTTAGGTTTAGTTTTTTTATACTTTTTATGTTGATTTTAGGTGGAATTAATTTTAAGAGTTTAGGTTTAGTTTTTTTATAATTTTTATGTTGATTTAAGTGGAATTAGTTTTAATGTCGGATAGGAAAAGAATCTAACCAGCTGTAAAAGGCTTTTATATAATTGTATGAAGTTTTTTCTAATCTAGATACTCATGAGCAAGTTCTCACTTTTAACATATCTTTATATTAATAAAATATTTCAAAAAATTTACCAAAAAACTATAAGTATCTTCAACACAATGCTGGTTGAACAATAAATATACTTAAAAACAAAGCATATTCAAAGCAATATTATGCAATTTTAGTCTTTTTGAAAAATTTGAAATAACTCATATTTTTCTAAAACACAAAAAATAATATATATAATTTTTTTTACCTGAAAAAAATATTCACAAATTAATTAGAAATTTAATAAACTTAATAAGTCATTGAAATGTCTTATTAACCTATTTAAAGTATTATGGTATTTTGGTTTTTAAAATGCTTTTACATGTATTTAGTGCTAAATTATACAGTGCTAAGTATGCTATGCCTAATAAGTTCATAGTTAATATTCTAACTTAGAAGTCAACAATCTTTGTCTGTGTCTCCATTGATGTATTGTAGTATTAAGAGTGTTGATGTTCATGGCATGTTTTGACTAAAATTAACCAGAAATTTTACCATGTGGAAATCACCGTTGAAACTGGGCTGTTGCGAATCTAATCACTCACCCTAGCGAAGTTGCAAGAACAAATGATGCTTATTGTTATAGATTTCCATGGTTTCTTTGGACTTTTCATTCAGGCCAACAGAGCTTTTGGAAATATCTTTCTTGGCATTGTATGCTTTTCTTTTGATATTTATTTTTTAAGGAGCCGTTTATTACAACAAGGATAATACCTGCTATTCATGTAGTATATTTTAATTTACAAATATGATGCAAGAGCTAAGGGAGGTCATGGTTGGAGTGTTTGTCTTTGCAAACAGAATGAGTTTCAGTTAGTTTTTTTATTATTATTATTTAAATTTCTAGTGACGACATTTAGGACCTTATGTCTCAACCCACTATTTGTTTTTGTTTACGTTCTTTTTATTTTTGTTTAAAAGTTACTTTTTTAGTATAGTTAAGAAAGAATAGTTATCAAAGAATAACTAAATGTAACTACTCACAGT